>JAUCMT010000013.1:1588633-1619690 GCA_032357475.1 Enteromius thamalakanensis | reverse complement strand
GATTGACTCCCTTTTGGAGCCAGCCCCCAGCGGCTAGTCGATGAATTGCAGTTTTAATCACTTCCGTGTTGGTTTCAGTAGACGGAGCGGGAGGTTGCCCCTTGGACTAAACACATGACTTATCATTATTTTTGCAAACATTTTGCTGGTGAAAAATCTGGATCTGATTCAGTTGCAAAATTAAACTAATACTAATTCCTTATATCACTTTTGCGTGTGAATAGAATTTAATTTGAATGTTTTTTTGTTTTTCTTTTCCGAAAGAACAATTTATGTAATTTTCATACATTTTCAGAAATATTAGATTCTCTACAAATATTGTAAATCATTCTTTTTTGATTTTGTGACTCAAATGTAAGCTTATCCATACCTCCATTACAGAGTTGTTGTTGAGTTTCCACTTGTTTCCAGACAAAACTGGTCGTCCATCAATGTAAATGGGTCTTCGGCCTTCATTAGCAATGAAGAAATCTCCATTATTTTTAAGTTTAATGATCCCTGGAGAAAACAAACATTATTTGAATTGGTTTACAATTACACACAGTCCTGGTGACCATTCAAAGCATCAAGTGTTTAAATTAAAATAAAAAAGAAGTCATGCTGTTACTTACTGGTGGCCCAGAAACAACTAGCTTGTACCAAAAAAAAACATTCTGATTTATTGCAGGTGGGCCAAGGGTGTATCATTTCAATCATTAATGATGCACACTTTAATTCCACAAACAGGCACTAATTTGCAGACTCTCATTTCTTAAATAATATGTGCCACATGGGGGGAAGGGGTTCTTAATGCAGTAATGGATTGTGGGAGAAGTGGTTTGCATGGATGAATCAAGTGCTAGGTATGCAACGGCTGTGAAGCGCTGTACGTGTATGACAGCCACAAGACTGATACCTCGAATGTGGTCCAATCTAGTCTCATGGATGCAAGCATGCATCAGCCTGTTCAACCTAGATATACATCCTCTTTGTTACATTGTCTCTGGCAAAGGATTCTCTGGCAAGAACCCAAATGCTAATAAACACTGGAGCTAAGTAAGGATGTGAAAATGGCCGAAACACTAAATTCTAATTTTGTACAAAAATATTGTCAATATTTAAATTATATTCAAATTTACAAGGCATAATTTCAGTTACTGAAATTATTTTTACAAAATATTACTAATGCATTTTTTAAACAACTCTATATGTTTAAAATAATGTTTATTTACCACATTTAATTGCTTTGCTTAAGCAATTAGAAACAAAATACCAATATGTATGCATGTGAATCAATCAATCACTTTTATTTATATAGCGCTTTTAACAATACAGATTGCATCATAGCACTAAACATTATCAAATAGGAGAACATAGTGATAATGTACAAGATTAAACTATTTATTTATTAAATGCAGAGACGGTCTCTATAATCAAAACGAATATAATCAGCCCTTGAAACGACCTCACTTCAAACGAAGGGCTAAGAGAAATTTCAAACATGGCTGCTCACTCGAGCAAGCAGATGTGTATTACCATCGGTCTTGTGTTTACGGTGATGTTCTGTAAAGAAACGTTTGCAAAAAAAACACTAAAGTTTGCTAGCGGATAGCACTGATTGCATATATTAGGAAATATTTTTTTATGTCATATTCCTGGTAAAGCATGGTTTTGTTATATTGTATATGTTTACATGTAAATGAACGGTGCTTACATCGGCGCATGTCCTCTGACGTAACGTTAGGAGCTAGTGACAATGGATGATGTTGTATAACAGTGTAGTAGTGGTGTCCCATTTCTTAGGGGAAAATATTTAACCCTTCCCCTTTGCACTTTATTTCAAGGGGCAAGGGGCGAGGGGAGGCAAAGGGGTAGAAAATAGAATTGGGCCTTATAGTGTGTGTGTGCCTCTGGCAAAGGACGCGTTTATAGATTATTACAAAGGACCCAAACAGAAAGTGCACTGTTAACTTAAAATCAAGTCATGCATTAAATCACATAATGCCTTCTCTGTTAAAAAGTAAACAACGGTTATGCGTTATAAAGTTTAGTGATGCAACATGCAAGCTAAACTTAGCATCAAGGAGCAGAACTGATCATAGAGCAGCATGAACGTAATGAATGTTCAACCTTGCTTTCTGGAGATCTTCCACGCAGGTCCCTCCAAAGACAAATCTACATCTATCTGCTTGTCTTTAGTAGCACGTCCCAGTGTGATCTGAAACAGTGACAAAAGAGTTTATTATAGGTCAACTGTGGATGAACTCTACTTATAAAAAAAACTGGTGCCTCAATTTTTATTATTGTATAACTCAATATTAAAAGAAAAGCAGATTTTGTTTTATTTTTTTTAAACACATTTCACAAAATATATTTTGGTAGCACTTTATTTTACAGTCCTGCTCTGAATATGTACACTATTTAATTGAATATATAAATCACAATACTAAACCAGAACCCATGTTGAGTCCATGCACTTCTATTATGCAGTACTTTCTTGGGTTAGTATGTTGTAAGAGCACAAAATGTAAAATGAAGTGTAGCCAAAATGATGTTCCAGCTCCAGCTCCAGCGAATGCATGACAGTAAATGCTCACTGACCTCTCTAGATCTCATCAGATATCTGACCATTCGTCCACGTAAAGCTGCCAGAGTCTGATTATCAAAGTCTGGTGAATTCATGCCTGAAATAATCATATCACACAATAAGACTCAGCGATCACATTCTTCTGATAACAATACAATAAGCCAGTGAAATAGATCTGACCTGTGATGCTGTCCACCAACACTTGCCAGCGAGGAAGTTCCTGCTCCAGCTGTCTGATCTCACGCTTCTGATGTCTATCTGCAATCATCAGCTCTACAAGAAATGCAATAACATTTCATAGACAGAGACGGGAAAAAGTACCAAAACATATTCAAGCACATTAAAAACAACAAGAGGCTGTATGAAATAACTCACCGTGCTCTAAGACTTCATCCCTGCTGTCCCTGATAAACAGGAGAAATGATCAGAACCAGAAAATCATCATATAGTCATATATAACTGTCACAAAAATCTGCAAGCGGGCTAATGAGGAAACACATTATGAATATAGTGTGTTGCAGGGATGACATATTTTTGTAGGCCTGTAACCTGAAAACAATTTTTTAGCATTTCCTGTTCCATCATCCTGAAGTCAGTGTTTTGTTTTGTTTTTCTGATTAACAAAATGTGTTAGAAACATACATTTTTTTGGTCACAGAGCTTTTTTTCTGCAATAATACAAAAAACTGTGGAAATCTGAAAAAAATAAAAAAAATAAAAAAATTATAGAAAATAATCTGTACGAAGGAGGATTAGGGCCAAGCAAGCAATAATAATTTTTTTTACATTATTTAGAGATTAAAGTTGTTAAATTACGAGAAAAAAAAGTCTAAATAGTATTTATGGCAGGGCTGTCCAAAATGAATACAGCAGTGAATAAATTTCAAACACCCGGCCCGCAGCTTGTCAAGTGAAATGTTTTCATATGCAATGTCATTTCTTTAGCACATGAGAATTCCTGAACCAGCAAACGCGAAAGAGCACTGACTCGCATGAAGCGCGCTGCATGGACCTAATTCTGTCTAAAGACAGCACAGCGTGAACTCCGATCAAACACGCTACTCGTCTTTATCAGGCGAGCGCTGTGAGAACAATCCTCTGCCATAGATGCTATTTACATTATAAATGAAATCAGCCCAAAGTGTAAATAGTAGCTATAGCTAATTAGATTTATTGCCTACTTATAAATGGCGACAGATACCAGTATTGTTGTATATGTTGGATGTTATTATAACATAGAATGTAAATTAGCCTATTTTATATTTACATTAAGAAAAAGCCTGTATGCTGCCTTATTGGGGGTTAAACTCTCCATAATACCTCTAATCAAACCACAGACTCCGTGGTGAATTAAACTAGAGTATAATGCAGAAATGCAGATGAAACACTGTGCTATACTTTCCGATACACAAACGAATAATGGATTTACTGTAGTAGCACTTAATGAATGCATTATAATTAAGGCATTTGGTTTCAATCGGGCATGTTCTACTCGAGCGTATTATGCCTCTGGAGATGCTCAAAAAAACAAGTCTTTTTTCCTGCATTTTTACTTCTTGAGACATGAGTTTTTTCTCGTTATTTCTTGAAATTTAACGACTTTAATCTCGAAATGATTCTTTTTTTTTTTATTATTGCTTGGCCCTAATCCTCTTCCAGGAATCTGGCTTGGTGTGCATTACAAGATTTTAATGTACAATGTGGAAGCAGAAAATTGCTAAATTGTGTACCGCTTGAGGCCCCGATATACTTCACTCGCATTTGTTCTTCTTTCAAATTTAAAAGGTATACAATAATTAAAACTTTTGTTTTTAATCAAAGCGTGGAGGTGTCAGAATGTTCAAAAACAGTATACCGTCGCTCAGCCTTTTCAAACTTTGTTTTGCTCTCAAACGAAAAAGAAGTTTGTTTGAAGTATATCTGGGCCTTTACTAAAGAATCCACAAGTACACATGATCTGCTTGTTTGTTGCATAAAAACTGATTATTTAAAAAAAAAATTATTTTAATTAGTCTCACTGCAGGAAGAAGTGTTATTGTTCAGCATTGTTTGTCAATTAACTCATAACATATGATGGTGTAAATTAAAAAACTGTTTACTTACTTGAGTTTGGCATCATCAACCACCTGCTCCGCATCCGAGAAGTTCAGCACTTGCTCTCCTTTAGGCAAAGGTTGAACTGGAAACACAGTGTAACAGACTTGTGTAAATAATGTTCATGCAGAAGTAGCACCAGACTGCATTGATACACGAGAGCAACTCACCGCTCTGATCCTCCAGCAAATAGTACTGCTTTAGCAGCTGCCAGTGAATCATCAGATTCTTAGCAGTGCGTGATGGGTAAAACACATTTGGGTGCTTGTTGAGCAAATCTTGAAAAACCTCCAGCTTAGGCTGACTGCTCTACTCAAAAACATGAAGCAAGGATCAGCTGAACAGCGATGACATTTAAAACAGCAACAATGAAATCTAGAAAGTATTCACTTTAATATTTCATCAAAATGCTGATCTCAGTCAAGAATGAATGTCTTACTGAGGTAATCTTGGCGAGCAGGGCTTCCTCTGTCTGACTGAAGAGAGCTTTACTCTGAATAGCAGCAATAGCCTCTGGATGCAGCTGTCTCATGGCCTGCCACGCCAACCTGAGGAACAGACAAAACCCTTACAAAAATGTACATTCAGGTCATACAATAAGGTTATAGTAAAAAAAACAACTCAACTAAAAACTCCAAAAGATTAAAGATTCCAAACCTTTCCAGAGAAGAAAATCTGATGAGCTTTTCATTTAAATAAGAATCGATTTAAAAGCATCAATACATATAGACTTGCATTTTAGATGTCAACTTCTGCTTAGTAGTAATGAAGAAAAAAACTGTAACTAAGAATTTGAGGTTTGCAGAATTTTTTTTATTAGATGAAGATTTACTTGACTTCTTAAGACTTGCTTAAACAATAGCTTATTTGCAGACTGCACAAACATATCTGAAAATGGTACATGATCAACTGTTCAAGCGTTTTCCTTTTTAGAATTAGATAGAACTATTCAAGACTGGAATATAACTAAGAGGTATACAGTGGCCTTGGGGCTTCACAGCCTTTACCCTGTGTTCTGGGTAAGTACTACTAAGTTCAGAATAACGTGAGAGTGATTTTTTTCCATCAAGGCAATTCCCCCCACCCCACTTTTCTACAAAATGAAAACAGGAACTATAACTACAGAATGATTTGGTCAGAAACTCACTTTGATATGACGGGGTCATACAGCAGAGCGTACCAGCGCTCCTGAATCTCCCGCAGCGTGAAGCGGCAACTGAATTTCACTCCCAGGTGAACTGATGTAAGATCTGTGGTCTGGAAATAAAGCACAAGTACTTTAGTTCAATTTATCTCAGCAGCACTACTCTAAACTATTAAGCTGCTAAAACCTCGGTAACACTTTAGACATTCTACTAACACATAATGTACCTTCCCAAAATCATACCAACTAGCAATTATTAGAGCAGGGTTGTCAAACTCAGTTCCTGGAGGGTCGAAGCCCTGCAGAGTTTTGTTTCCAACCCTGCTCCAAATCATATACTATGCAGTTTTCAATTAAGCCTGGAGGACTTGATTCATTGGATCAGTTTAATTATGGTTGTATCTAAACTGTGCAGGGCACCCCTGCATTAGAGTATTAGCACAGTGTCTGCTTGATAACTTCTACAAATGTATTTTCAACATACAGCATACTTACTGTAAGAAACTTTGTAAGTATCTGTCAACGTATTAAACCTAAACTTACCCTAACAGTCTACTCTGAGAGTTAGTAGACATGTAGTTCTAAATAAAATGGCAATTAGTTGACAGTTGAAGTGCTTTTCCACTGCATGGTACCTCACGGTACGGTTCCCTTTTGGGGGGCTTTTCCACTGAGTACAGTACCTACTACCTGGTATTTTTTTTGTGCCACCTCAGCTGAGGTTCTAAGCTTACTGTACCATTACCAAAATGTGACATGTACACATGCTAAACACTGATTGGCCAGAGAGAATTGTCACTGCCTGCATCACTGAACTTGCGTGAAAGACACACACAGACCCGCTAGATTAAAGCAGCACAGCCTGCAAAGGAACAGTTTTGAACGAGTGTACCTTCTTTTGTGGTCTGTTAGTAAATACAGATGTTCCACTTATTGATAGCGAAGGAATGCAGTGAGAAAGAGCGTGACCATAATGACATATAAACAATCCCGTCCACTCTGAAGCGGTACTAAACTGCAGTGAAAACCAGTTCGTACCGAGCTGTACAATGAAGGGGAAAACCACAAATACAGTTAATTAATAGTTAGTAAAATGTCTAAAGTTGACTATCAAAAAAGTATAACCAAACCTGACCTGTAAAACGGCATTGATGAGCAGCAGGTCATCGGTTGGTTTCCAGCGGCCCAGGTCTTTGGTGATTTGTAATGGCTGCTTGTTTTTCTTAATTCTTTTAGTCATGGAAGAAGGCGCAATCACCATGGTAAGAGGAGCCGTAAGAGAGCTGCCAGATTTTAAACCCTACGGTTCAGAGACAAATGATAATGTAGCAGATCAACTGAAAGATAAAGAATGTTAAAAGTCATACTTAAAGTACAAATGCTGCGTAGAAGCAAAACAAATCTTCTAAGACCCTGCATGCTTACTATAAAACACAGAAAGATGAGAACAGAAAAACTGTTGCTGTATAAGCGTTTTTTTTGTTGCTTAACTTTTAAAAAATTACAGTTTTTAAAATGCTTTTGAAAGAAGTCTAAAAGCGTTTATTTGGTCAAAATGCAGTAAAAACAGTAGTGTTTTGAAATATATTTACAATTTAGTATTGTGTATCGTATGACACATTATGTTGTGTTTTTTGACACAGGAATATCCCAGCTGAAGATGATGAGGAAATTACATCGCTCTATTCGACAAATGCATTCCCAATGACTAAATAATGATACGCACGGGATCTGCTTCCTCAGATCTCAACTAACAAAGGGATAAGGATGATAACTTTGGAAAATTACCATGATTCGTACGATACGCAAAACGTTACACCCCTACTCTTATGGAATAAAAGTAATAACTTTTTTTTTTTTTTTAAATCATGTTTACCCTATATTTTTCATTTCTAGCATATCACTGAGAAAAACTGTTTTCAACAGTAATAATAATCAGAAACGCTGAAGAGCAGCAAATCAGCTGTAATGTTGCTAAAAAATTCAGCTTCAATCACAGCAATAAATTACATGAAAAACTGAACCTTTACTAAAAAACTTAAATGAGCCAGGTAGGTATATAATTAGTTTACCTGTCGTTTGCTCTCTCTCACACACACACACACACACACACAGACACATTTTCAGTGGTTTATCAAACAGTGGTTCTTGACCAGAAAATAATACGTAACCTTCACTACAATCAATATTCCAGGGATTTATAAAAATAAAATCCAATAATATTCATTACCTTCTTCTTGTCACTAGATGTGAGGTCATTCCCAGGGCATCTGATTGGCTCAATAACTGGCTGACCTTTGACCCGACTAGTAGATTTTGCAAGGCTGCTCTCAACCAGTTCATCATCAAACTTCTTTCTCTTTATTGATCTAAAATATAATGATTTGATAACTTTTAGACGTGTAAATGTGTGACCCCGAGGATCGCCATACTAACAGATGACTCTTCTTCACCTGGAGGAGCTTCTGCGTTTGGGAATTAGTCCGGCTCCGCTAAAGGCCTGGGCGGCTGTCCTCTTCACAGCAGTGGACTCCTCATCCTCGGATCGGCTCTGGGACACCAGAGGTCCGGCCGTCGCTTCAGCAGCCACGCCAGAGGGCATGCCTGCCTTTACATCTGCAACACAACACCTCCATCAGAATACATCATATAACAACACAGACTGAGAGGGAGGACATTGACTATTCTTAACACACTGTCCGTTCATCCACCTCGAAGATGAAAAAAGACAACTTTTTTTTTTCAGTAAAAATTGCTAACAAAAATATTGGAAATATAAAACTCTGCTATAATGTATATTCAGCTATTGCTGGTTGTTGTCTTACCTTTCTCCATGATCTCCTGATCAGCAGTTTAACACTGAAAAAAAAACGATATATCATGAAAACTGGAGGCAGACAGAGGAGATAACATGAACACAGACCTAAACAATAATATTAATAAAAATAATTAACGTTAAACTATGAGCAGTGCAGACGCTACAACGTTACAACTAATGTAACACTATTTTCTAACATATCGGATAATTCTACAGTAGATGTATATTCATACGATTTTATTGCTTTATCAGTTATAATAGCGACAATTACTGTCAACCGTGACACAACAACAACATCATATGTTTATACATTAAAAACGAGAATCCTGGAGATGCGGGGTTTACCTTTAGAGTGGGGACCTTTGCGCTCTCACTCTGACCAAATCCAAATGTTACTTAATATTTTATCCCTTTATTGATTAACAAAATAAAGAGAAGGCTAAACCAGGATAAGCTAACTGGATGCTTCTGCGGAGTTTTAAGCATTTCCGGGTCAGACAGGAAATGTCGTCAGAGCACAACAAAGCTCTGCAAACGTGACCGCATTTGTTGTAAAATGGTAAATGTAAATTTAAACGAAAATTTACTGATGAGAGAAACGAATCTCTACATCAAAAAAACTAAATGCTTCGCAAAACGATTTACGTTGCGCTTAAAACGAAAACGTAGCCCCAATATGTATTTTACAAACTAATTGCTAATGGTTTTAATTTAAACAAATATAATTATATAGGAAGGTCTGTAAAATGTGTGTTATGTTATTAATATAGAGTGCTTGTGTGTTTTAGACGGGGCTTGGCAAACTGTAAATTAGAATCATAAATCTAATTGTACAGCTATTGGCTACAAGCATTACACTTCATTAAATCAATAAAACACACAAATACCTAGCCTATATAAAGTGATGGTTACAACTTCGGTTCTGCTGAACTAAGGTTCCCCAGAATGTATGAAATTTTAGTTTAATAATACTGTAATACCTCACAGATTATTTATTATAACCTATGCTATAAATGCCTCTTTGGTTGGAAGCAAAACATGCTGTTTTCTTGTGTAACTTTAAATGCGTGGTTGCACGCCTTAGGAGGGCAGTAACAAATAACAAAAAAATAATTGTTTTTGAATATCATCTCTGGCTTTGCAGTTCTTCAACATCATGTACTATCCAAGCTTTTAAAATTCATGAATTAAAACATTTTGTAATATGATTTTGATGTTTCCATGGTAAGTGCAATGCATGGTTTTGAAAGTTGGGTTTTTTAAAGGATGAATTTTGAGATTTAAAGTTTTCAAGGTGATATGTGATGACAAACCTAATCCAAGACATGATCCAAAAATCTTAAACACACACAACAGTCAAATGTACATAAACTATAATACACAAATTGCTAATCTCTCTGGTCCACAATTCAGGAATGGCACGCTAAGAAATGCTTAGGCCTCCTGACTGGCAGACTGTCATCACTCAATAGCTGTTATGAGTGATATCAGATGGATATTTAATAACGCAAAATAATCCAACTAAATAAATATCTGGCAATATACTTAATAATAATTGAAAAAGCATGTCTGCCTTAATGTTGGATTCTCTTGTTTTATTAAATATGCATCTTGTCATTCTTTCTTTCTTTCAGGTAGCCAATCTATCATATACTAATTCTCAGCCTTTGATTTAGTTTCAATTTCATTCATTGAACAGTTTATGCAAAACACAAGACAGTTCTCTATATGACACAAAAATCTAACAGAAATAAATATTATTGGTAAAGGTGTTCGCAAATGTTTGCTTTTGGGATGTATTTGGGATATTTTGAATGCAATGCTTCATTTTGCAAGAGATGTGAAGCATTTTGCATTTTGTGCGTGCAATTCTTGAAACCTGTAAAACTTGATTTTATTTTATTTTTACATGTTTGTTTTACTCCAGCAGAGGGCGGTATTCATGAGCAAACTCCGCCTACAATTTTGACGCAACGAGAAGGGGAAATGCTCTCATTTCCGAGGCGTTTCCGTTACTTAAAACATCTGCGTTAAAATACGCTGGCGTCACGCAGCAGAGATGAAGTGTGTGCTCGCTTTTAGGCACAGGATCAGTACAGAACTGTGACATACAGGAAGCCCTCAACTTCAATTCAAGGATATCTAACCACTACTGAATTAAGTATGAGCTGTAATTATCATGTCTTGCCTTTGCATGTTAAATCTGTCTTCTAAGGAAAGCATTCGGTTCTGTCCACAGATGTGGGCAGTGTATGTATGTATGTATGTATGTATGTGTGTGCGTGCGTGCGGGTTTATGTGATTTATGAGGACACAAATTTGTATAATGACATGGGTATGATATAGGTATTACAATATGTAGGTGTTTTATGAGGACATTTACAGTGTCCCCGTAATTTACAAGGCTTAAAAAACATACTAAATGGTGTTTTTTTGAAAGTCTAAAAATGCACAGTTTCCTGTAAGGGGTAACGTTAGGTTAAGGTGTAGGGTCAGTGTAGGACAATACCACATACAGTACGGTATAAAAACCATTATGCCTATGGAGAGTCCCCATAAATCACAAAAACCAACATGTGTGTGTATGAGTGAGAGAGATTGTTTCTGTCTGTAACTGAGCTTCATATATAAATGTCTATGTATTTTGTCTCAGTGTGTTTGCATGTTTTTTATCTTTTGGACCTTTGGTGTCAGGACTAAACCACGGAGATGATGTGAACTTTGTAACATTTATCAAAGCTGTTTAATCCTCAGCAAAATTACTAATTAAAATAGAAGTTTAGGTAGACATCACCCTCTGTAATTTTACTGTGTGACTATTTGCATATATTTGCACCATTCACTGTATCTGAGTCCAAAGTTGAACAAGCAGCATATTTATACATTGATACAAATACACTAATTCACATAACTTTTGTCAAAGCTTTTTGCTTTATATCACCATGATATTCTAGACTTTAATGTGTTCACGTAGACCTCTTTGAGGCATTTCATTATCAAGCTGTGATTTGTAGAAACATCAGTCTAATTTTACTTTCATCATGGTGCTTTGGACTTGCAGTTTGTGTCCCATTTAGTTAATAAGGGTCTTTTTTTAGGGTGCTAATAATTTTGACCTGATTTTCACTTGACCTGTTTAGTTCTTGAGTGCGCTGAAATGTTACTGGGGTACTTGTAAAGCGGTATCATTATATAGAATCAAGCTAGTTTATTATGTGTGATTCACAGGCCTCAGGTATGGCAGAGTTACTGCAGTTGCTCCTGAGTGTGGCAGAAAAAGCCGCCAATGTGGCACGGGTCTGTCGACAGGAAGCACCGCTTTTTGAACTTTTGGTACAAGAAAAGACAGGAGCTGACAAAAACAAGAAATTTGTCCAGGACTTTAAGACACTTGCTGATGTGTTGATACAGGAAATGATTCGCCATGATGTTTGTGCCCAGGTACTTGAATATAAGGCTTTCACTGAAATCAAAATTCACTTAAGTCAAGTTTGTCCATTTCCGTTGTCGTCTTGATGATAAAATTCCATTCTTGCTTTATAGTTTCCAGAATTGACTGGATTTATTCATGGAGAGGAGTCAAACAAGTTTGAGAATGGACTTGGTAAGTTACCCCGAGAAGAGCTTTGATCTTGATTTCGATATGCAATTGTATTCAAATTTTCGCCACACTTGTGGTACTTGTTATTTGACTTTCAACATCAATGAAATATGGAAAACTGTAGATCATGTGACAATATTAATACGTTTTTTTTTGCATGGCAAATGTTGTTTTTCAAGATTACATAGAAAAAAGTACAACCAAATAATGTTAACATTAAAACATGGGTAAAGCATATTTAAATAATTTAATTATAGTTGAAGTATGTTATGTTGAGTTGTGCTGTCCTTTAAACCAGTGATCTATGATTTCTTAAAGGAGCTAAGCAGTCTGTTTTAGAGAACATAGGGTGGGCCAAATGCAGAGCCCTGTGGGACTCTCTTTTAGGGTGCAAGATGTAGAAAAGCGTCCCTGTTTACATAAAATTTGAATGAATGGTTTTCAGATTAGTTTTTTTCACATGGTTTTTTAAGGCATTGCTTATTACATCACCACAGCCCTTGTTTCAGTGATCAATTATCAAGTAGCATTATGGAGTCTAAAACCCCCGATTAGAGATGCGCTTCTGAGTGTATAGCAGCGTTGGGTGGTCATGTCAAATTAAGTGTACAGATCCAGATGAAACACAATGAGGACAGTGAAGATGCAGTTTGCTTTCAAGCTGTTTTTATCATGTGTTGAGGGGGGTCATTATTTGAATTGGGGTTATGCAAACAATTTTAAAATCAGATGGGGTAAAGCCAGTGGTTGGGCTGTGGCTATGGCACCTGGTAGTCAAATGGCTGCATGATTATAATAAATTGCCAAGATGTAGCTATCGTTATGGAGTATTTTTTGATTATTTTGGAGAAGCTGAGAAATACCTGGCATGAGATTGAAATACTTGTGTTCGTTTTGGGGTGTTGAGGATATGGCCCAGAATAATGTGTAATTAAGGTTTTCTTCTACTGTTTGAAAAGGTCAAATTTGCTAAAATTCCTTTTAACATTTAATTGAGATATTCACGTGGTTCGTGTAAATCCAGTGAGGATTTATGTGGCAGGTGGTTATATGAATGTTTATCTGAAGAGAACTAGTGTATTCAGAAAAGATTCAGTAGCATCTGAAGCTCTTTACAATCCCTAACAGGGCTGTGCACAGACATTTCATGGGGCAGGTGATCAAAGTTTAAAAAGAGGGCCAGTAGTAAGCTAATTAACAATAATCTGCATTTACGACGAATCATATACGTAACGCGCAACAACTGAAGGGCACTATCAACAAGAGCAATCCCCTACACACCTCTCTCCATGACGGTAACTCTATATTTTTATATAAAAGGGCTGCAAATGAACCAACCCCCCCAATCTAACTTGAACACAAACACACATATCACTAATACAAAAACGCAACTCTAAAGAAACACCCATGATGCACCTGGCACAGAAGTTCCGTACCGTGATGCCTAATAAACAGAAATATATCTGCAGCATTGCATTGTGCACAGGGTTAACCACAGTACATTATTTTTAGGCTGGAATGTGTGGTTTATCATTCGAAACATTTTCAGAATGTAGTTTTTCCAGTATATAATTGGTAGGTATTTTTGCTTAACTTTTGCTTCCCATATTGTATGTTTATGCTTCTGTAACACTCAAATCCAGGCAATGCATTCATCAAATAAATAACTCTATTTGACTGTAGTTGATCGTGATTGTATTTCTTTCAGGAGAGAGTGTTACTGTGACAGTATGCACTCAGGAGGAGGACACAACTGCTCTGCTGGCTAAAGTTCTTGATGGTGATCAAAACGCAGCATCCCTCCTGGCCAAGGTGATCCACCAGGACTTTCAGATTAAAGACGAGGCTGCTGAATCTCTGCAGCTGTCAGTCAGCCCAGCCGATGTTGGCATCTGGATTGATCCCATTGGTAATGGATTTGTTGTTTTTTTGTCCAGCGTTTAACTTGGCTAATCATTTATTTTTTTAAATTTTATTAATTTAGGTGACTTTTTAAGAAAATCCAAATAAAGAGCATTTTTTTGTAGCGCCAAAATTTCATAGTTCACCTTACCAGGTTTATTGTACACTAGGTTACCAAACAAATGTCATTTTGTAAGATGTTCAGTTAAAAAGTGATATGTGTGCCCTAACTGGTACTACTGCATTTTTTTTTTTTACATTCAGCTCTAAGATAATGGTTTTTTTAAAAGGGTTTGGAAATGTTGAGGCTTGCCTAGGATAAAAGACCTTATGAAATATTTGACCTAATTTGCTTGTGTTCTCTGCCGCATTCAAATCAGCACAGATAATGTAAAGTTTGCAGGGTTAGCTCAATAAACACACATTAAGCTGTACAGGAAATAACCAACAAAATTATATTTTAGATTTAATTCACATTTAATGTGGCATAGCATAAATATTTAATAAACCAAAGAAGTGAGGTTAGAGGAGATTTTTACTAATAATGAGGTTGCACATAATCTACAGTCTTTGTGTGTCAGTAGTTGTAGAACCAGTTATTTTCCATTAGAAATAAAGGTCAAATGGGAGTTGTGAAATTAGAACTGGAAAGATTTGTTGTCTCTAGAGTGGAATCGGTTGTGTTAGATGAGGTACAGTAGACGTACAAAATGTGAACGAAAGGGAGTTTTCCAGGACAGGTTTGGAAAGCAAATGCTTAGGAGCTGCTTTTTCCTGGGGCCTGTTTCATAAAACAAATTTACCAGGCTCATTTCAGTAAAGGCTTGTTCTCACCAATTATGATAACTATAAAGATAAAATGATAAAGAGAGAGTAATAGAAATCGTTCTCAATATTAAAGAATAGCAGAGTTCATACAATTCAAAAACAATATAGAACAATTCTTTTTTCAGCTGATGAAAGATACAAACATTGATAGCCAATCAGAATCCATCTTGAGGATTTACAGCAGCAGACAATATTGTTCACCAATGTGGACACTAATATCATTATATTTATAGTTATCGATCTTTGGTGTGAACAGGGCTTTAGTTTGACTTATTTTCAACCAAACTAACCGGCAGTAAGTCAGACTAACTGAAATAAACTTGACTTATTTGGTAAACTTGTTTGATGAAACAGGAACCTGTGGTGTGTGAATTATTCAGGTTATCAAAACGTGTATTTAGCTATTTTCTTTTTGATAGATGGAACAAGTCAATATATTGAAGGAAAAGAGGAAGAAGAGCCAGATGAAGGCTTTTGTCCATCCGGTCTCCCATGTGCTCTGGTTCTGATTGGGGTTTATTTAAGGTCCACTGGCCAACCCGTCATGGGTGTCATAAACCAACCGTTTAACCGCAAGGACTCCACGGGTAAAAGGTAAGTTTCCATCTAAGTTTTTAAACACTGTTACATTGTTCAACAGGATTTATCCATAAATGTGTATAAAATATGTATAGAATATATTTTAATATATGTATAAAATAATGACATATAGTCATAGTCATATAAAATGAGTGAAATCTTGTGTAATACACTGTGCCTGTGATTCACCGTTTCTTGAGAAAAAAATTGCCCCTTACATTTTTAGCTATAAATGAAATTATGCATAAAGTACGTTATTTGATATACAGATTAAGCCATCAATCTCAAACTTAGTTCAACAATAATAATCACATTTTGGGGCAGTCGTGGCCTTATGGATAGGGGGTTGGACTTGTAATCCAAAGGTTGCAGGTTGGAGTCCCAGGTCCAGCAGGGATTGTGTTGCAAAGTGATGTTGCAAAAATAATTTCAAGAGGAGTCCAAACGATTAGTTGGACATAGCCGGCACCATTTAACTAATCATCTTGTCAGCCAATCTGCCAATTCCAACCTACAGTATCCACTATAAATAAGCCAGTTTCCTTCCCTTCTGTATCTTGTTACAAGCATCCCTTCTCCGCACTACCCTACGGGGGTTATGCGGGGTCAGAGCCGGACGCGAAGCTCTAGGAATAAGGAAGGAAGCGTGAACTACTGAAAGAGGACATTATTGGCAATGGTGGTGTGTGGAACAAATAAACTTTATAGTGAGTCAACAGAAGAATGGAATTTTTGTCTCGTATTCAGGAAGTAGTAAACAGTGTAACATCGTTCAACTACTGTTACTGTTGAAGAACACACTTGAAAGTGAATGGAGTTTTCTATCCTTTTCTATCCTTTCTTCTTCACAAGTTCGCTCTTCCTTATGATCATAATTTAGCATATTTGGCTTGCTGTTCAGGGAGCGAGCTGGGATATCGGCGATGGATCCCTATGGGGTAGAACCCTAACCTGGGTTGAGCTTGATGTCGGGCTTGACTCCCGCTCATGCTTATTTTTTGGTATTTGCTTAAACCTTGTACGGCACTTTGGCCAACAGCTGTTGTTTTTAAATTTGCTTTATAAATAAATATGGCTTACTGTTACTTTACACCTGTAACAACCCTAAAGACCCTAAATGAGAAATCCACAGAACAGTTTAATCACTGTTTCAAACATTTCAATTCAAGTCTTTACAATAAGACAGTTGGAAACTGTCCTGACCTGTTGTGTAGGTTTCTGCATTACTATATGTACTCATGTTGTACTTGAATATTTGTATTCAATTCAAGTAAAAGTGTCGCAATTTAATTCTACTTAAGGAAGTAGAAAGCAAAAATGTTCTCAAGTACTGACACACAATCATTTGTGATTACTTTCTTTCCACCCTTAATGATCCTAAAGACCCTAAATGTGACCCTGGACCACAAAACCAGTATTAAAGGGTTATTAAACCCCAAAATGAACAATTTGTCATTAATTACTTGCCCCAATGTCATTCCAAACCTGTAAAAGCTTCATTTATGTTCAGAAAATAATGTAAAATATTTTGGATGAAAACCAAGAGGCTTATGACCCATTGAAATACCAAATAATGAACAGAAAAGTATGATAGCCTAGAATACTCCGTCTGCCATTAGTGTTTCAACCTTTCAATGAAGCTACAAGAATACTTTTTTTATGGAAAGAAAAGAAAAATAATGACTTATAATAATAATAATAATAATAATGAAAATAATTACTTTATTGCTTTATTGTTGAATAAAGTACTTACTCATTTGTAACAGTAGCCAAAAATACATTGTAAACTTCATACAAAATAAATTTCTTAGCAATGTATATTTTTTTTAAAATTAATATTTTATTTAAAGACATTTTTTCTCAGTATTTGGATTCTAGATTTTTAAATAGTTGTATCTCAACCCAAACAAACCATACATCAATGGGAACGTAATTATTCAGCTTTCAGATGATTTTTTAAATTTTTATTTAGAAACCCCTAGGAGTGGTTTTGTGGTTCAGGGTCACAGTTCAAACAGCGAGAGTGTGCATCTCTCCTGACCTGTTGCTTACTGTATGTAAGTCACTAGATTTCTTAATGTCTTGTGTTGTTGTGATTGTAGATGGAAAGGCCAGTACCTCTGGGGTGTTTCGTATGGAGATGTGAACGTTTGCTCCTTCACGCATCGTAGGCCGTCATGTCCGCAGAAGAAAGATAGTTTGTCTGTGCTGCTGAGCTCCAGCGAGAGGCCGGCTGTGAAGGAGGCTCTGGCAGCCATTCCCAGCAGCTCGCTGATGTACGCGTCCGGTGCAGGATACAAGATCCTGTGCGTGATCCAGGGTCTGGTGGATGTGTATGTGCTATCCGAGGGCAGCACATTCAAATGGGACTCGTGCGCTCCTCATGCACTCCTGCGGGCGCTGGGCGGTGGCGTCTTGGACCTAGGCAAGTGCATCTGTGCCCACGTCTCTGGAAACAAGGGACACACAGCTGAACTTACCTACCATCAACCGCACCACGAAAGTCAAGGTGTGGACAGATGGGCGAACAGAGGAGGAATAATTGCATATTTGGACTCCAGTATAATTGATAAAGTCGTGGCGGGACTTGCTGGAAAGATATGATAATGCAAGAGCTTAGTGTATGCTTGTATTTTTGTAATCTTATGTCACTTTTAATGCAATTTTTATGTTACAATTTTGTGGCATAATCCAATATTAAGTTAAGCCTGTAGCTTTTCAGGAGAAAATATATATTATAATGCTTATGTATGTATATATCAGTAAGTTTTATTTTTTGAAGCAGCTGGTTATATTCTTAAGACAAAAAGGAAAGCAATTAGTCTTTTTGCTTCATGCTCATTGTGATGTTGTGTAAATGTTACAAATAATATCACCTGAAATAAAATAAATCTGACACTGAAACTCAGGGTTTCATAGTAGATTATCATGCATAACACATGGACATTCAGGCCCTTTTATGGGGATGTTTTGACTTGATTATTTTTTTAATCTGCCTCTTTTTTTCCCTTATATTTCGCTCCAAGAATGGCAGAAACATAATCATAAAATGGGTGCTGTGAGAGTCTCTCGCAGGAAAGATACTTGTTTTCTGTCTCATTTTAAACACTCAGTCATTTATGAAACCTAAAACATTCTGCATGAACTTTTAAGGTACTGACTACTTTTAAATTTATTACAAAATATTTCAGTAAATACTGTAATAAAACATTTGTTGAATTTTTTCATTCTTAATTTGGGTCTATTAAAACATGGTACTGGTCAAAATGTATTATGTAATAAGTATTATGATATTATTTGATACTCCCGCCTTACTTCACCCTCATTCACTACAGTTAGCTTATAATATTTTTTTTCAAATTTTAGTGCTATGTGTAGGCTTTCTACCCCGGCTCGCCCCTTTGGACAGAACGACAAAAATGCTTTAATTATTTATCATAAGGAAGCGCAAACTCGTGAATAATAATTTGCACGGTTTGGTGTGATATGACCTAATCATTCGTTAAAATGAATCACCACTGGTAGTGCTATTTACTGTAATGCTTTTAATGATGAATAGAAAGTTCAAAAGAATCTTATAGAATTTTTATAAACGTATATATTGTCTTTTTTAAATTGAATGCCTGCTTGCTGAATTATAACATTTCTTAATTTCTTTCTGTTTTCAAGAATGTTTCTTGAGCAACAAGGTCTATGTGAGACTGGAGTATTCAGCTTTGTCATCACAGGAATACATTATAAAAATAATTATTTTTAACTTTAATAACATTTCCTAATATTTATGTTTTATTAATCAGATGAAGGCAGACTTGCTCTGCACAAAAAGCATTAACAAATTATAATTATTCTTAATAATTACCTTTTGCTTGTTACTGTTGAATAAAATATGAAAAAATTAGATGTGCTGCCTTAATAATTTTATATGCAACACTATATTTTATATCCAACAAAATCTGAAACAGTCTTCATTTGAAATATATGACTAATGAAGTCTCTTCATTTCTAAAGTATTTGTTGTTGTAATGGAAAAACTTTGAGAGCTAAAGGGGCTTATGTGTGTTGAAGAGCACAAAGATGCCCTTTTATGTGCAAAAGCTGATTAAAAGATCCTGGTTTCATTCCCTCTTGGCTTCACGTCAGTGCCAGTGTGCTAATGACTAGAAAAGGAACATTTCACACTGTACACATACAGGCCATGTGACCCGAGTGAATTTATAAAAAAATACGTTTCACATGAACAAAACCTGTCTGAAAAAGCTGCAGTTATTTAATGTTTGCTATTTGCAATGATGCAGGTGACAGAGATGAAAGTGTAATGAAATGATCAGTCCTGCATAAGTTACATAAATGCTTATTTTGACAACTGTTCGCTGTCCTAAATTGAAAGTAGCCAACAATAGCTGATCTCATTATACATCCACACTGAACTTTAGCCAGAATAATAACACATTCCTTTACAATGATTTTGTCTGTAACCGAGAAGTTTTCTGTGCATGGGGTATAATTTGCCTTTCCACAAATTGAGGAAGAATATTGTCTTTATTGCTTTTATCTTTATTTCCTTGTTTTCCATTCCAAATATCTAAACATCCTTCATCAACATCTATTTACTTGAGATGGAAAATGAAGAGTTAACGTCTAGTTTTCTGTTAAAGGTTTGTGAAAACCTGTTTTTCCCTTAAAATGAAGTATTTTTTCTCTGGGGATTGGCAGATATCTATTATTTTCAATATTACAGTATGTCTTGACAAACTCTGAGGAAGAACATCACTTGCAATGCATATGAACGTACAAGTTATTTCCATGTTTTAATGGTTGGGAGCGATACACCTTTAGCCATTTATTTTTAAATCAAACGTAAAAAAGTAATTGATAACTGCTGGAAGTACATTTTGACAACATTGGTGTATGTGCTTCTTGAATGTTCTTTAGTTTGTCTTAAATAGTCATAATTATCCTTATTTATACCATAAACAGGGCAGCATTAAGTGTGTATGTATATATATATATATATATACGCACACACACACACACACACACATACACTGTTTTTCTATGAGTGTTGCACAATGGTAGCGCAAATCATATGGCTGTAATCAGCTAGAAGCTAATTACCCTTAAGAAGATATATTTTTTAATAAAGGTATTAAAAAATTCAGCTGCATGTGGCCATTTTGCACTGTCTTACACATTTCTGTCAACTTATAACTGAACATATACTGTGATAGAAGTGAAAACATTTCTAGAGCGGCATCTACATCTGAAACCACCGAGCAGCTGCCGTGGTGAACATTTACTTTATACTAGAGTTAAACGCACAGATTTTACACTTGTACATGTTAAAGAGCACAGCGATTTAAAAAATCAGCTTTAATACAGGAGTGTGGGGGTGAGAGGCAACAACATACCAAATCATGGCAAAAGTGTCCTGCACATTATTACCATTATAATGATTGTCTGAGTATAGAATGATGTAGAGCACTCTCTACGACACTTCTGAATTAACCTTCATTTAATACCTAAATACATTTGTTTCGATTCAGCACTTCGACCAGACTGTTAAGACTCAAGTACAATACCCATCACATTTTCTTGAAATAGCGAATGGAATATTGTCACATATATAATGAAATTTACAAATGTATTCATCGAACAATAAAAGCAACAAATGAGCTACTCATTTTTGTTGATAAGACACCAGTCAGTTTAAAGCGATCCATTATTTTGTTCAAAAGGTCAATAACACTTTAACATCAGGAGGAAGTTTAGTGCAATTATAAACTGCCTGTTTTATTTCTATTATCAGCTTTGAACAGAAATTAAATAACACTTGCCATTGTCAACAGAAAGCTTCTGCTGTAAAGAAACAAAACAACATTAGAGTAATTTGAAAATCTGACTTAAGGTAAACATTTACAAAACTCATGTTTACCTTAAAGATTCAATAACAATGATGTCATAGAAAGAACGAAGGGTTTGGCTCAACTATAGACACGCTGTCATTTTTAGCCTTTGAAAACATTTCAGATGTAAACGTGCTGCTATTTTACCATGCAGTTTTATAATGATTGAAGAACCATGTTAAACCATTATATTTCTGCTTCTATTTGAAACCACTTCAGGTGGAGTCAGGCTGAAAGATCACTGACAAAGAGAAAAACAACTATTTGATTTTATTTCTGGAGTTCCAAGTTTTTGAATTCTTGGAGTTTCTGTTGTGAAACAAGCGCTTTGATCTGGAGATTAAAATCAAACTGAACAGGAAGTTCCAGAAGTCATCTCTAAGATCTTGAGAACAAATCAAACTGAACATGCATGTATTAGTACAGTTGTATGATGTTCAGCTGTACAAAGTCTTGTGTCTTAAAGTATGCTGTGGATAGTGGATAAATGAAGCAACTTGATTCCTGAGCATTACAAAAGTGTTCGGAATTGAAAAGAGGACGTCCTCTTAAAATGGAGGCTCTGGGATTTTCACATCAAACCCCATTTTTAGACTTCTGCATCTTGACATATAAGATTTACATATGATTACATTTGTGCTTTACCTCAAATTTGATTTTTTTTAGCATTTCTTTCCCTCACTTTAAAATACAATGCATATTGGAGGCTCTTACAGCTCTAGAGATGCACTAGATGAACAAAAACATAATCAATCAAGACCTCTAGTGAGCAGCAAGAGAATCTGATGTGAAAATCCCTCTAGATTCTTTTGTCTTCTGAAGCTCCATTCTGATCACATACAAAAATGATAATCAATTTGTGGAATATAAAGCCATATTGTGTATTTTTGTACAATAGAATGTTGTAGAATTAAGTAATTATCTCCTAAACAAATGATTTAAACACTGGAAGGAAAAATCTGGTCATCAACTGATTGGGTAATTGGTAAAATGCTTCCCCTGGATTGCATAAACTCTAATATGATAATCTGGAAATGTCAGCTACATCTTTTTCCTGTTCTTTTATTATTAGCAGATGAAGAAAGAGTCATCCCTGAGGTCTGTGTGTGACTTATACATTTATCCCTAACATTCAGCAACACCATGAAGATTTTCTATCAGGTTCACCATTTCAAGCCTGACAAAACCAGAATTTTTTTTAAACTTCACCCAAAAATAAAAATGCCATTATTACCCTCATGTCGTTTCAAACTCTGCTGTTTTTCCCCCTTGTGGTAAAATGTAAGAATCTCCTGCGGTTCATAGCAACCACATCTGCCAATCTCGAAAAAAAGTTTTATCCAGCGTTTAATGCTCCTCAAATCAAACCTGGGCCAAATTAAATAGAACATAATCAGTAAATTGCTCAATTTTGGTCTTTGGTTGTCTCACAAAGCTTCTGAAGACTTGTTGGGATATTTTCTATTCTTCTGGTGTAATAAAGAAAAGCTGTGATAAGCAAAAATAAAAGGTGTAAATGTTTGAAACAACATGCGGGTGAGCAAATAGTGACAATTTTTAATGTTGGGTCAACTATTCTTCAGATACACCAGAAAATCTACTCATGACTCATGAGTCCTGTTTCTTGAAATAACGTTATTTCAAATGCTTGAATGTAGGTTACTGTGTGTCCAAAAAAAAGATAAAAAACAAAAAACGACTTCAAACATGAAACAGCAAAGATCTTGCATCCATCTTTGCTTGCCCCTCTACGAAATTTGATGTTTCCATTTTATTTTGTATCAGGAAGCTTCAAAGCGCCAACACTGAAATGCTCAACAGAGGTCAAAAGATTTTGTCCTTGTTTTGCTGCACTGGTTGGCCAAATCATGTCAAAACATGGCAACAGACAGCACTCCATCTCTGCACTACATTGCATTGCTCAGCGCTGGAACGGCTTGCGAACCTTTTTGCGCTTACGTGTGGGCTTTCCAACGTCAGTCCAGTGTTCGCTGGGCTCACCCCGTTGGGCCCCTGGGCTAAAGAACCCTGTTTGAGGCGAAGATCCTGAAAACATTGTTGAAGTCCCTGCAGCTGCTCCGGAGGAATGAGGCGGCGGGCTTCCTGTTGGGAAGAAGCCTCCATTAGCAGACATGTCACTGGGAGCTCCTCCCTGGAAGAAGCGGTTGAAGAAGTCCTGCAGGTCTGCAGGAGAGCCACCACCTGGTGCGTGATCTGAGGGGGATCTGGAGGACAGAGTTTAACACACTGGCTGTAATTAGGAGCCAAGTACCAAAAACATCATCATCTGCTGCTCAAGTCTATTGCAGCTCACAACTTCATGTGGGAAAGTTACACAACTTGGCACACAGATAGAGGACAGCCTGAACATAACCACAGCAAATTTGCATCTCTAGCTTTATTATTAAGAGCTTTTTAATATCTTGTGCTGTTTTTGTACAATTAATCAAAGTTCATGCCCATTTGGATCTGAGGCTGTATTTCTGCAATGTATGTGTGTATATATTTATATAGCTCTGGAAAAAAAATAAGAGACCACTGCAGAAAAATCTGTTTCTTTTGAGTTTTATTTTTAAAACTCTTAATCTCACCAATACACCCCCAATACACAACAATGCACGCTTGTTTAATTTTTTGTGAACTGCCGTCTTTGAAGTATTATAACAGATGTTCTGTTTTTTATATACATATATATATATATACACACGTACATATATATATATATATATACACATATACATTTCCACTATTTCCACTCGAGAAACTCACCTATGATACACATCTGTCTGATGATTTTTGGCAGTTATGGACATCTTTTTGGTGCTACAGTACATTAAGAATTTCTCTTGACTCTCTATTCTATGGTGCATATTTAGCCCCGAGCCTGGTTGTGTTAATTGTTTACTTGTTTGAATATTTCCCATTATTTCTTACTGTATAGCTGAAACTGTATTTGTATTTGTATGCATGTGCATGAAAATAACTGACGTTTTATAAAAAAAAAATTAAAATTAAAAAAAGAACCTGTTACTATTCAGACGTGATTGATGCAACAAATGCCTCGTTTGTAATGTCTTATTGTCTTGGTGTCATTGGTGACATCACGTTATAGTAAGGGGTGTAACATTTCCGCCACATGCTAGAGAGTATTTGACCAATCACAGTGCACTGGACTGCTTTTTTAGAACAATGAGCTTCGTAAAATCGACCTGTTTCATGAGGCGGGGCTTAAGAGGAGAAACAAAAATGTACAGTATGTACTTATACCATTTAAAAACACACTGCATTACACCACGTTTTCATTTTAAAACATAACTTTTGCTATGTTTACACCTATTGTTTACATCAACAGTTCTCAAACCTCACAAATAGAGTGCAAGTCTGTAGGAAACACAGCTACATTAATCGTCATGTGACATGCATTTTTGGTCATGTAGTGTAAATGGACACCATTTCTGAATCACAGGTAAAACACCTGTCTAAACGAGGATAGTTTTCATTTTAAAATGAAATCTTACTAGTGTAAATCTTGGCTGTTGCTACACGGGCAACCTTTTTAAGCAATGTTGCTTGAGCACTTTCTCACTGAGAAACACATTCCTGTAGACTTAAAATGGTTTTAGGCATGAAGTAGCACTTGCTTGCTCTTTGATGGCAACATTGCTGAAAAAGTTGTCCCATGTATCATCAGCCATAGGAAAGAGTGGTTACCTGTGGCGGCTGGTTCCGCTGCTACCTTTAGAGCCAAAAGAGATGTGATATGGCACGCGATGTGTGTCTGGAGAGATGCTTATACGCTGACAGCCTGCCCATTCTGTGTGAACATAGAGATGTGTCTCAACTATCTGAACACATGCAGACAACATATTAACACAGCAATGATCCAAGTATGAGAATGCAAATGAACTACCAGTGATGTCAAAGACTTTGCCATCCATGAAGGCAAAGTATGTGATGCGCAGTCCCAGCATACTGGATTCAGCCCACAGGTCTCCCTCCTCGGCGCTGTGCCACTTACTACATTCAGCACAGAATCGGGCCTCACCAGGCTCGCGGTCCATCTCGAAGCGCCTGTAGAAGAGGCCATGCTCAGATGAATGCGAAAACGTAGCATGCAATGCAAAACAAGCTCTGTATGAAATGACAAGACTGAAATGATGATTGTGTAATACGCACTTGTGTTTGCCCTCACATTTAGTGCACATCATTGTGTTCATGGCTTCTTTCAGGTCATCCTGCAGTTTGGTCAAGAACTCATTCATTGACTTTGAAAGCTCCGTAGCTGCCATACGCTTCCTGCAGACACACAACCCAAATACAAAATCACTTAAGTCTTATGTGAAACGTGTACTGGTGATCCATTAAAAAAAACCTTTTTTTTAATTATTCCATGTTTTTCCACAAGTTTTGTTGTGTTAAGTCATATTGACTAGGAACGTTTTTTTTTTCAAGGTTACATGATAATATAGCTTAAGAGATGTTTAAGCTGTTTATAAAAGGCTGGTCATTTTTTGTATGTAGGATGTAGATACATCTACTTGTTCTTATCTAACAGCACTCACAATTCATACTCTCGCCGAGTCTCTGGGTTACTGACAATGTCCCACGCTGCTCTTAAGACCTTGAAGGCCTCACCAGCACCTGGGTGCTTGTTTTTGTCTGGATGAACCTGTAACAATACATTAAACCTAGACAAATCAATACAATCCATTACTCATCCCATGTTTTAGGGCAATGATTTTGTCATCTCACCTGTACTGCCAGCTGTCTATAAGCTCTCTTGAGTTCTGATTCAGTGGCATGAATATCCACTCCCAGAACATTAAATGGGTCCAGCTCCTCTTCAGGGATCTGTCCCAGAGTAAGAGTTGATAACAAACAGTTGTTAAGGCGCACTTAAGTTTCAAAGATTCAAAGGTCTTACTGAATGATTATAGACTCTTTTCCCACACTAATAGCAACAACAACAACAAAAAACATACCATTCAAAAAAGGATTTTTTTTTTTTTTGTAAAGGTTCACACTGTTGTGTGACGTCACGCAAGAACAACTACAAAGGACAACAACAAATAAAGGTAGTTTTGTTGCCATCTCTACATATTTCTGCTTAATATGTCAATTTATAAAATGTAATGCTTTAGATTGCTTTGTTCACACAGTGAAAAGTATACTTATTAAGTATATTGACAACAACAAGCAGCACTCTGTGTCTGACGATAACTACAATTCAGAGCCTTCAGAACATCAGTTATGGGTCAGTCAAAAATGATGTGGATGAGATGCAATATCATCATATTTTGGTATATTTACACACATTTCCTACTAAGCTCTGCCAATTTCCAGTCTATCCTATCACTATGCTAAAATAAAATAAGCTCCAATTAGTGCTTTATGTCAATGAACACTTGTTTGGGAAGTAACCGTGTACGTGGAATAAAGCTCAGTCAGTCAGTTTTTAATAATAAAGGTAAACCCTGACTGTACATTATCAATTATTAATGAGACAATACTTGGGATATCCATGATGAAAAGGAAGTAGCAAAATATCTTTTTGTCCATATTGCGATGTACTTTCGGATTACTGAAAAAGAAAAATCTATTTTTGATAACACTAACATAAAGTAAATGTTATGTATAACATTACATAGTAATTCACATTGTAATGCATCATATAAATTCATAAATAATTAGCCTATAAGAAACATTAAAATGCATTATAATCTCTGTAATTTCTGTTTGCACTGAAAACTGGTTGCTTGTCATTTTTTAATGTGTTACAATGCAAAGATGAATATAATAATGTACTATAACTAACTCTTGTTACAATTATATTGGATATCAAACAATATTTATATATAACTAGACCTTGTTAGTACCAAAATGTTACCTTTGTAAAACAATTTATACACACACACACAAATATATAAAATCGTTATTTATAAATATTGTGATATCCTAAGTAATTGTAAAAACAGTTAACTTACAAATATATACTCAAATACTTGTTAATGTATACTAGGAAAGCCAGAAGTTTTGTTATCAGAGCATAAAAAAAGCTTTTATGTTATCAGATATTAATACCTCTATCTCTATTAGCACACACATTAATAATACCTTGGCCAGCGCCAGCAGTCTCTGCAGTTCTTCGCCAGGTTGCCACTTGTCTGCCCCCCTACTGGGAGACTCTGGATTTGAATTTTCATTCACAATGCCTTTTTTAAAGAAACACCCATGAACCCTTGTCGTCAGATCTGACACTTTCGTCCAAACCCTGCTGCTCTGCAGAGCAAGCCACCATTTCCTGCCTCGCTCTCCAGCCAGCCTTCCCACAATGCACCTCAACATCTGAAAGCCAACACTTAGTGCAGCACAAACAAATCTCCAACAAGAAAGCAGAGCATGTTGAGCCCAATGAGCAGACCTGCCAATGCTCTCTATTACAGCCACACCTGAACACCAGCTCCAGTCTAGGATTCGCCTCAAATCATGCGTCATGCCTGGAACATCTGTGACTTTGGAAAGCATGTGTGCTCCAAAGTCATATAGTGCAAGTGCAGATGATTCAACAGCGACCCCACAGCGGTGGGTCAAAGAGATGATGAGCTCCACGACCATATGAATGCAGGAAATGCACCACGGGCTGACGAAATCTGCCAGGAAGTCCCGACACACCATGACTAGCTGCATCCCATTTTTCCTTCGTACACGGCTGTGATTGTGCAGATGGTGGTTTCGTCGCTTCACCTGCTTGTGTCTGCTAGGCCCAGAGGATGCAAGGAAGGATTTGTGAGACATGGAAGATGCCCACAATGGTGTTTGATCGCAAGGCCCCTGTCCTGATGCACTCTTTTTGGGCTTTCCTTTTCTACCGGTTCCAGCATTGCGGGATCTAGACTCCCCATTGCCTCTAAACTCACTCTCCAACTCCATTTTTCTTCCTCTTTCCTCCTTCTCCTTGTCTGTCTCAGAAATCCCATCTTGATCATCATTCAAATCTTCAGTTTTGGTATTTTGCTCTTCATTTTCGTCTACTTCCAAATCAAAGTCTTCATCAGGGAATTCACAATCAAAATCATCAAGCGTCTCGTATTCACAGTCAGGTGCTTGAGATGAGATCGCATGGCTGTCGTTTCCATAACACGAACTGGCCAGAGAAACAATGGGTGGCTCTGTATCCCATTGTACAGCCATGTCTTCTTCCATATTGCTCAAATATCCAAAGGGTCACTCCCTCACGCTTAAAACAGTCCTGAGGAGATCCATTATGAGCTTCAGGGTGGCAGCAAACTTAGACATGCATGCACTGTATTTAACAATAGCCTCATATTTACAAAAGAAACACAATATGGGGTCTTCAGGAAGTCCAGCATGGCAGGCGATGGGAGACATTTCCAAATCACAGCGGCATTCTGAACCCCTGCAAATGAGAAGAAACTTTAGCGATGTACAGTAAAATAGCTTATCTGAACCTTTTTATGTATTATATACAAGGACCTAACCAACATAAAACATCGACACAACCATAGGGTAAAACCAAAAAGCATAAAAATCCTATTCATTTCATTCATAGAATTTTTAAGAATAATAAACTTTTCAAGAAGACCAACCATCCAGATTGTGACACTGACAGATGTTTCTGAAGACACAACAGTAAGTAATTTCTAATTATTCTGAAGTGGGTTTAAGCTGATATTCCAAAAGAGATGCAATACACTAGATATAGTATACTGTTTTTACCCTATGATCAAATTTTTTTATTAATAGTATGTTATTGAACCATTGCAATTCGAGAACATCACATGTAAAGTATCATGATTCAGCAACAAATGAAACATTCTTGTTTATAGAATTTAGTTAAAGTGGTAATTTAGTAGTTTAATGAGTGACTCGTATCAAAGACATTTCACTTTAGTGTCAGCAAGTTAGCTGACCTACATGTCAATCCCACACTTAATAATACATAACATTCACTCCCACTGTGAGCTGTCACGAAGCTTTTTTTAAACAATAAAAGCATATCACGCCCATGAGGGAAGTAGCAGAGAATCAAATGTAAACATGCAAACATAACATGTCTGTAACTTACTGAACACTCAGTCCTGATAAAGTGCCTAAGCATCGACTTGTCAAATGTTTCTCACTCGGGTTTTACAGACGGCGCTCGTTCCTGTAAATGTTTATGTTTAATGATATTTAATATTTGTTTAATCTCTTCCTTTACGATGCTGTTTTGCTTTAGCGAGCATGCTAACAGAAGAGCATCCACGGCGAGCGTTGCGGCATTGCTCGTCTGAACATTGCACGCACAGGAAAGTTTATCTCGGGTGTAAAATGAGTTTGAAGCACGTCAGCCTATCTTCTCACCTATCTTTAGCTGCTTTCACTGTCCTTCTGTCTTCATTCTTGTTCACTTCCGAGTACAGCACAAGCGCTGAAACGTCATTTCCGTTTAAGTAACCCTTTCCTGCCTTCTGTTAACTGCATGGGCAGGAAGGCTTCAGGAAAATCAGTAATGTATATATATATATATATATATATATATATATTT
Source organism: Enteromius thamalakanensis (assembly GCA_032357475.1). Classification (NCBI taxonomy): domain Eukaryota; kingdom Metazoa; phylum Chordata; class Actinopteri; order Cypriniformes; family Cyprinidae; genus Enteromius; species Enteromius thamalakanensis. The sequence goes on along the minus strand of JAUCMT010000013.1, from coordinate 1,589,707 downwards.
TATTTTATTTTATTTTTTTTTTAATTACAAATTTTAGAACAAAGGACATACAAGGGCAGCGAAATTTAAATTAAATTAAAACAAATATTATAAAGAAAATTGTTGCCAACGTAACAATTTTGTTGCTAAATTTAGCAACTTCAGACTATCCTACGAACTTTTACCTACCAAAAGCACCTAGCGCCAAACTTCAGGCACTACATTTTACATTTAAATTACACAAGAGGAAAACAAAGATGCCTAGCAATAACTTACACTAAATTACTCTAGAGTAATTAATTTAACATTTTTTAAATTATTCATACCTTGTTAGTTGCGAGCTGCGACTATTAATTATCAGTTAGTACGCTAAAAAAGGACATCATCTGTTATTCATAGTTCATTATTCATTAACCCTGTAACCCAACAAAATACAATGTTTAATCTGAAAACCAGGTTAAAAAAATACGGAAAATTCCTTCATATTAACATAGCAGAATGTGCCCTATTTTTTATTTGTATTTTTTTTTTTTTTACTTTTTTAGAGTGAAGAATACTAACTAAGCTACCACCCTACTTAAAACTATAATTGTTCAGAATTTGTAGCTAGTTTTACTACAAAAAAACTGAACACTGAAATTAAAAACTGTTAACAGAGTTCTGCTTGATATCCAAGTTTTATTTGATAGTCAAAATTATTCAATAGACTGTACCCCAAAACTATCTATCTATCTAATATGCTGATTTATTACTAGAATTGTCAATGTTGGAAACAGTTATGCAGCCAAATATATTTTTTGGAACCTGTGATTTTTTTCTCTCTCTGAGGATTCTTAGATCAATAACAGGTAAAAAAAAAAACATTTTTACCAAATATAAAACATTTTTAAAATGTATGAATGAATATTGAATATTATGATATGAATATAACATGAATACAGATGTGGATTAAATCCTTTTATCAAAGTTGTCCCAGTGCATTCTTGCTCTTGTCAACTTTTTTGATCCACTTTAAATGCAAATGATAGATAGATAGATAGATAGATAGATAGATAGATAGATAGATAGATAGATAGATAGATAGATAGATAGATA
>JAUCMT010000013.1:1575103-1588533 GCA_032357475.1 Enteromius thamalakanensis | reverse complement strand
TAGATAGATAGATAGATAGATAGATAGATAGATAGATAGATAGATAGATAGATAGATAGATAGATAGATAGATATCATTCGTGTTTTGTTCCTCAAGGGGGCATTGTTGTTCCAGTGGTCTTAAAACAGTTCGATATAAAACACTGAATCAAATGCCAGTGTAATGACTCAGGAATTTGTATATTTTTTAACCAAATGCACAGATCCAATATACAACAAATATATTTTATATATATTTATATTATATTTAGCGTAATATAGCCTATTACTATACATATTAAAAAATACACTTACTAGCCTAATATCTCCTATTATTCTTTTTTCAATAGACAAAGTGGTCAAATAAATCAGCTTAGCTGAATATGCCACATGTTTAACTGACAATTTATGATGACATTAAAAGGATTAAGAAATAGAGACTGGATTTAATTTGTCTTGCTATGGCTTAGTCAACAGTTTGTCGTAGATATAGGCCTACAAATAACACAAAAATAAATCCCTTCTATTCGTATTCTGTAATGTTCCATTTAAAATGAATACATAATTACCACATCATATGAAAACGATAAAAAAGAATGGTGTATGAAAAAAGATGGTAATGCAGTCTTTAAAACACGCACACAAAGTCCACGCTGTGCTTTAAATGAGCGCAGCAACCAGTCAGAGTCTGAGGTGCCGGGGAATCCCGCTGCTCAAGCCGCGTCACTGAGCTCGATCACCGCCCACAGACTCTGTGATCTCCGGCACTCTTCCACACAACCAGTGACTGCACTCATGTTTTCTTCAAGCATTAATTCTGCTACTCAATATAGTGAAGCTCCGTCGTGCTGTTTAGTGTCTAAACGGCTGACTTTCACATAATACATATTTGAGCTTAAACAGTGAAATGGACAGAATTCCCCGTCCATCCACACCCTGACGCGAGAGGCGCTTCCCCCTGCGCTCAGACCGGAGAGGAAGGCTCTTATTCGGTCAGATGGCGTGCCGCAGTCCGCCCACGCGTTTCTCGCGCCCACACAGGCAGCGAAAGGAGCGTCATTAACTCACCGCTACTGCCAGCACAGCAGAGCATAGCCGAGACAACGCCAGAGTTTCAAGAACATTTTAGTCCAGTCGCACATCTGTAGAGCAAGGTCTAACAAGCACAGAAACAAATATAAATTAGGCGTCAGAGGCGCAGAGATACAAGTGTTTTTAATAGAAGGAAAAGTTTGACTGATTTTGAGTTGAGTTCCAGAATTTCATAGAGTCGGTCGTTTGGTTGCTGGGAGCTCAAGTGTTCTGCTGGATCCTGTCCTGGATTCTGTCTTGAAACCTCTCGAGGTGAGTAGTACACAATTACTGACGAGTCATCTACATTGAACAATTACCTACTGTCTTCATTGTAAATGATAGGAGGAAAACTACTACTGCGGGTTTAACTCGAATTTAATTTAGAGGGAATTTCGTAGGCAAGCTGAAAAAAAGATGTGTTTTTTTTTAAATAAAACATTCTACAGCTACTGTGACTGCAAAATGTTTCTGCTGTAGATTATCCATGGCATGGCATGCACAAAACATGCAACTTAGTGTTAAGAGTTTTTGCCTAAAATAGATAAGTTGATATTTAATTTGAAAAGCTTAAAACAAATCTCTCTCTCTTTTTCTGTAGGACTACCTGAAACTTTTAGATTTTTAAATGCTATATTGTCATCAAAGGTATCACTGAAAGAGTATGCAGTGAAGGAACTTTCACATGCCAAATCTGTCTCCAGCTATTATTTTAAGAGAGAGAGAGAGATAAGTGGAAGAATTGTGAGGTTAAGTAAACAACCATTATTGCAGATTAAGAGGCTTCATATTACACTGCAGGAGGAGGAAATCTGACTGTACCTCAACTTGGCTCTTGGATACAGTCTTTAAAAAGAGATTCCAAAAGGTGTTTTTGCAGCAGTGTCATAATAGAACCTTAATAAACAAAGGATCAGTGAAGAAACTTAAACATCCATAGAAAGCATGTAGTTTCAAGGTTGTTTAGATTAAAGTTCTTAACACACACACACACACACACATACACAATAGTTTTTTAAAGAACTGTTCACTGAAATGTGTTTTGCTTTTAAAAACATGACAGTGAACAATGGTATCCAACTGCAGAGACAGCACTGATGAATGGAAAAGAAGGCAGGGTCTCAAGCCACAATTTTTCAAAACAAGTTTTTGTGTACCACTGGATGTTAAAAGAATGTGTATTTTGTGAACCAACCTTAATGATGTTCTGGATACAAAGAGTGACTTATTTCTAAGGAGGTGTTGTGTACAGTTGCTGTATGAGGAAGTTATACATTTGTTGTTGGGGGAGGATCCTCACATTAACCAATTCAGAATAATTCAGACCCAGAAGATGCTTCTGCTTTGCATTACCTGACTCGTTTTATTTGCAACCCCTCTGAAGCTTTCTTTTAGCAACCCAACAAGAAATAATGTATTCAACATATTTACTCTTTCTTCACTTTAAGTCATCATTTGAAGTTAATATTTCTCACATTATCTGGTTATTCTACTTTGGCAACCAAGTTGACTGGCTCACTATACTTTATCCCATTCGATTTATTACTCATTTAAAGACTTTCAGGTACTTTCAGAGCTTATGTTTATAAAACCACAAGAGTAGTGTTAGGATGTAAGTCTGTATATACAGTAGGGTACGAAAAGTTCATCAAAGTCGTCCTAAGACATGCATTTTAGATTTTAGGACAGCTTTGATGAAAGTATATTTATATTTAAAAACGTGTCTAACTTCCCGGGATAGAGATTTTTTTTACCTATGGCTTTTAATTTTTACTTAGGCTATTTATTATGGATAATAACATACTCTTTATTAGAAAATAACACCCACAGCAACATTAAATTAAGCTTATTAATGCAACAGTTATTTTAAGTCAGAAATTACTGTAATGTGTTATTAATAAAATCCCTTTCTATTGTCGCTGAGCAGAGCAGAGGCACAATCATCTTCAAAACTGTATTCATGATTGAACACAGTTTTGAATACAGAATACAGTGTTTCTCTATCTGTGAGCCAGGACCACAAAGCAGTCATAAGAAAAAGTCAGTATCCTTTAGATTTATGGTTTAGGACAATATTTGGCGAAGATAAAACTATTTGAAAATCTGGAATCTGTAAGGGTCCAAAGTATTACAAAATATTTTATATAGGAAATGTACACAATATCTTCATGTAACATGATCTTTACTTAATATGCTAATTATGTTTTGGCATTAAAGAAAAATCTATAATTTTGAGCCATGCAAATTATTTTTGGCTGTTGAAACAAATATACCCAAACTGCTTATGACTGCTATTGTGGTCCAGGGTCATATGTTTGTGTGTGTATATATATAAATATATATATATATGAATATATATAATAATGAAAAGCTTTGTGGAAATCTAATTTTAGCTGAGCATCAGGATGTCACTTCCACGGACGCTGGGTGAGCTGCAGCTCTACCGAGTTTTACAAAGGGCCAACCTGCTGATGTACTATGACACCTTTATCCAGCAGGGAGGCGATGATGTCCAACAGCTGTGTGAGGCTGGCGAAGAGGAATTTCTCGAGATCATGGCATTAGTCGGCATGGCCACAAAACCCCTGCATGTGCGACGTCTGCAGAAGGCTCTGCGCGACTGGGCGGCAAACCCAGCGCTGTTCAACCAGCCTCTGGCCACCAATGTGGCCCCTTGTGGAATCCCTCTTCTTCGGATCGACAGTGCTGGCACCACTGGCTCAGGTGGTATTGGTGGCAGAAAATCTTTAAGCAATGGTCAGCCAGGCTCTCCGTGTGAAAGAGAGGAAGTTGGATCTTGCCTCACACCGCTCAGGGCTAACAGTCCAAAGAGCCCCTGCTCGCAGGCCTCCCCTGTACCTCCAGACCATCTGTACAGAGAAAAACTGTCTCCCATGGACCCCCACTGGCTCAGTCCTGAAATGTATGGAGCTGCTGAGTTAGATGAAGAACAGCCTTTCGCTTGCCACTCACGTCTTCTTGGTCCTCTGACGCCAACTTCTTCATCCTCCTCCACTATGACCTCTCCGTGGCCCGGAGGTCAGTTGGACACAGAGACCATCAAAGCCGTGGAAGACAGCGTTGATAGGCTGCTAAGAACCATGCCACAAGCAGATCAAACCGAGGTGAAGACGCTTTTGAGACTTAATAAGAAAATGGCCAAGACGGTGGGACACATTTTCAACCTGGAACCTCAAGATAAGAGCAAAGAGGAAGAGATTCGCAAATACAGCCTGATTTATGGCCGCTTTGACTCAAAGAGGAGAGAAGGAAAACAGCTCACGCATCATGAGGTTAGAACACTTTAAACAGATGTAATAAACACACAACTGAACTAAAGTATATCCTGTACATCTACAGTGAAATTGCTCAATTCAAACTAAACTAATCTGCTGTATTGTAAGTATTACAGTAAACAGCCATGTTGAAAAATTCAGCATATGCTAGTAAGGTATGTTTTAAATTATGGCTGCTGGTTTGAGTTTGTTTAAGCCATCCTTAGCTGGTCGTGAGCTGGTTTAAGCTGGTCCTAAACTGGTTCTAAGCAGGTCTCAGGACCAGCACATGACCAGCTTAAACCACCTCAAAGGGGAGGTGTGCTATTACTTTAATCAGCAATTCAACCTTTCTTATTTAAATGGGACAATTTCCATCCCAAAGCAACGACTCATAATACTCTAGCAACTGCAAAACACAGAAAAGTTAAGCAGCTGCTTTGCATGGCAACCACCCACATCTTAGCATTGTGGCAATGACTTCTGCACTGAAAGCAAGGAAAGCATTATACAATCTTTTGATGACAGCCCATTTTTTAAACCCTAAAAGATTAACCAGATTAATCCAGCAATCCCTCCAGTTCATTTTCAGAGGATTCATTTTATTACCCCTCAAGCCTTTGGATGTTTTGGCAAGTCTTTTTATGATGAACTTTACAAAATTAACTGCTAATTAACTCCTAGATTTCACAGTAATATTTGATAACACAATGTAATTTGAAAATACCGGTTGTAAATATTTAGGCTACTATAAACCTTGTTTCATGCATTTTGCAGTTGCCAGAATGCCTTGAGTGTAAATTATCCAGTTTCATTTTATTATTTACACTTTCAGATGCTCATCAATGAGGCTGCGGCTCAATTCTGCATCCGTGACAATGCTCTGTTGTTACGTAGAGTTGAACTGTTCTCTTTAGCACGACAAGTGGCGAGAGAATGTGCCTACACCTCAACATTTAAACATAACAGGTCAGGAACTACTTTTGTCTTGATTTTGAAATTGTTTCAGATTTTGCATCCAGATGAGGTGGACTGTTAAATATTTACAGGCATAATTAAAAATTAAGAGACCACTACAAAATGTGTAGTTTCTCTGGATTTACAGGTGTGTTTATGTAAATTTAACGTTTTTGTTTTATTCAACAAACTACTGGCTGAAAATGACTTTGGGTCATATTCATTTTTAAATACATATAACAATACTATTGTTTTAACTTAAGAAGAGTTTGAAGATCAATATTTGTGGAATAAATCACATCAATAGTAAATCCACAGAAATTATTTTTTCTTCTGATACCTAGGCTCATGCCTAAACAAAAACAGACTTTTATCTTAACTTGGTTAATATTATTTTCAAAGTCTTTTTATGAGCCAAACACTTCTTATGTAATAAGCCAATTACAAACAGTAATTCTACAGAAAGCACACCAAAAACCATTCAAGTTCTGCAATGCTATAATAAGACAATGAAATTTGGTTTACCGCAACCAAGGCCTGAGAGTACATGAGCAGTTTGGAGACAGCGCCACCTACTGGTGATGGAATATGAAAAAATGGGTTTGTTGCACAATTGTTTGGGCTAAAATGGGTGTCAGACAAAGACATATGCAACCAGACTTCAAAGTTTACCACAATGCACTGGCGAATCCTGATGAAACCTGGTATGTGTCATCAGCACCATGCAGCGAGACTATTACAAACTATTAGTTATGTTTGTTGACCATACAGTTCAAAGTATATAATCAAAAATATGAGTGCAGACTGTCTAAGAGACTCCAAATTTGAAGGTCACCATACAGTTCTTGGATTTCATTGGGTTCAAGCTGTTTATTTACAACAGCTCAAGCTAAAATTATTAAAATTTTGGTTTGGATGACAGAATTTATAAAAAAATAACTGATTATGTAGTACCAGTGCATTAAAATTGTAGCTGAGCAGAAACTTCAATATATGCAAGACAAAAAATAAAACAAACTGGTCCAAAATCCTTGTGTAGAGAAGAATTGGTTGAAGTTTATAGCGCAGCATGGTTCTTCTGGACCAAAGGTTCTTGTTTGTGTGACCAGACCTTTATCAGATGTGCTACATTTATAAGAAAATGTCAAATAAATCCACCTGACAATCTTTGAACTCACAGAGAAACACATTTGGATAACTTCACTAAAATTCACTTAAATCCTTGAAGTTACTGAGATATAAGTATTTTCACAAATACCAGTGAGAAACCTTTAGCCCTTCCACATCTTGTGTGTCATTTTCTATATTTACCCTTCAATACTGTGACTTTATTTATAATTAAACTTATTTGATCAGAATTTGAGCTGAGTTTGTTGTATTATCATCTCAGGACATACTCAGATGATTGTACTGCCTCTGTTGACTGTTCTGCTCAGAAGAGAATCAAGCTTGATGTAAGTACATCAAGATATGTATCTATATATACATTTTGATAAATGGTAAACAGGACTTTATGGAATATGCTCAGGTGAAATTTGGGCAGATGCTTACACTTTATTAATAGTGCCTTGAAAATAACCAGGTTGCCTTATAGGGTTAAAATAAAGATGATAATCGATGGGTTGAGAGTTACACTGGAACTTACATTGGATGTCAAGTTGCAAACTCTTTTTGTAATAGTATTGCAAGCATTGCTGCTATTGTAACGCTTTCATTAGAAAAGAAGTAATGCTTCTTTCAGGTCACAGATTCTGACAGACTGTCTAAGGATCCAGTAGTCAACAGTGACAACAGATCTACAGCAGATGACAACAGCCTTTCTGGAGAAAGTCTAGATAGTTTAACACAAGGTAAGATTCCTTATTTTTATGGATATATTTATGAATGTCCAGTGTATGTCAGTAAATCTTGGGCATGTAACCTCAAACCATCATTGTCCCACATTCTATGTTGCATTTATTGCAAATTTCATAATGGTCATAGCCATAAAGCACCTCACATGTAAAAAGTGATTAAAGTGAGATGATGTAAAGATCAAGCATAGAGGATGACGAAGCAAAATTGTGTCCATTCATACTCATGTCAGGGAAAAACATCATTGCTAAAAGAACATTTGATTGAGAGGCATGTTTGTCTAATTCTGTGTGTCTTGATAGATATCAGCCCTCAGTTGCACCCCTCCTCATCCCCTCACCCCCTCACCGACACCACTGGCCTCATCACCTGGAGCCGCCAGCTCATGCAACAAACTCTCATGGATGAGGGCCTCAGATTGGCTAGAATGGTGTCACGTGACCACGCAATCAAAGTCAGCTCAGGGTCAGAAAAGAGACAGATTTCAGGTGAATACTAGATGTTTTAAAACATATACACTTCTCATGCACCTGCCACAAGAGGGAAGGAGACAGAGTTTGGATTTACTTCCCTTTTATAAACCTAGAGTCAGAAAAAAAGAGATGCTTACTTTTTTAATCAACATGAGGGCATTTATTCTGTAATACTTTATTTTAAGGTGACTTAGTCACACGTTACATGCACTTACTATGGTTATTGCAGGAATGGATGCATACTTACATGTAACTAACAATAAACTATCCTCTAACCGTAATAATTTAGTAATATTACTCTGCATGTATTTGTGTAATTACACTATACCAACGGCACCTTTTTTCGGAAAAAACTTTATTTTAAGGTGTCTTTGTTACATGTACGTACTATTATAACAACAACAATAAATTATGTATAATTGCATCCAAGTAAGTCTAAACCAAACCCTAATCATATATTAAGTACACGTAGTAAATTAACATTACTCAGTACTTCACTCAAACATGAAAATTACCCCATATTTTACTCACCCTAAAGCCATCCTAGGTGTGTATGACTTTCTTCTTTCAGATGAACACAGAGTTTTTTTTATAAATTTATCCTGGCTCTTTCAAGCTTGGTAACGTAGTTTTATTATGCAGTACTTGCGGATATATTCGATTTACAGAGTTTTAAAATAATGGGAGCTATCCACCTGCATTACCAAGCTCTTTTAACTCACAAAGACAGTGTTCATCTGAAAAAAGAAAGTCATATACACCTAGAAAAATAAAAAAATTATGTCATTTTGGGGTAAACTATTCTTTTCAATTTATAATTACGCTGTAACAAATTCACCTTTAAATAAAGTGTAACCTTTTTTGTACAAGTGTGTATTTTTGCTGCTTAGTTACATACAGTACAAAATGCTTTGTTAGAACTGGTTACAAGCTTGGCTATATATGTTTATATAAGTCATTATTTGGCAGGGTTAAAACAGGGTTTATTGGTTGAGCTTGATTTATTTTTAAGACAGACCATTTATTTCAAATGTAATTTTTAGATTAGAGATTATTGTACTCTAGAAAGACTTCTTGGGTTTCACAATTGTCAGAATTATGGCATTGTATGATTTAATTGTTTGGTTACAGTAAAGTTCAAAACCTCTTTGTATTTTTCATGTTAAATAGTTCAACCTCTCTAAGAAACAAAGTATGTGTGCCTTTATTCTCTTAAGAATGGGGCAGTTCAATTCTGTCATAATTTATCCTCACATTGATCCTTAATGTCTTTCTTCTTTGTAACAAAATAATATATTTGAGTTCCAAAAACAATAGATCCCATTGATATGCACTGCACTAAAAACAAACATTTGAAACAACTTGAGGGGTTGAATAAATCATGACAGAATTTTTGCTTTTAGAAATGTCCTCAAAAAAGGCTATAGGTTGATGTGTGATGTGTGGAAGTGGCTCTGAGGAATATATAAGAACAGTGATAAATTCACTTATCTGGTTAGCTAATCTAGCTAGTCTTTAAGGATGGAATGAATCAGAGATCGTCAGATTGGAGAAGCTCTTTCAGATGAAAACATCTCAGTCAGACGTCGTCAATGGGGACCGCAGAATAAAAGAGAAATGAGAGAAAATGTGTATGGGTGGTGGGGGCCACAGGAAGTGCTGTGTGGGTGATAAATTGAAGCCCCCCTTCCCTGTCTGACGTCAAAGCTCATGAAAATGTGTGAGAGGAGGGCGAATAGATGGATGGAGAGAAAGAGGGGGTGAATGAGTAGGAGGGAGTGAGAAGGGCGTCGCTTTGACTCAGAGAGACAGAGTAAAAATAAACCATGTGGGCAGTAAAAGGATGCAGCCGCTCTCTCTCTCTCTATCTTAATGAGCAAACACTAGTGCTTCAGCTCAATGGAATGGCCAAAAATGAGCTTTAATCAATCTTTGTATATTTTCTTTTTGTGTCGTCTCTTTCAAGTGAAATGTTCCTCATTTCATTGCGCTGTCAGTCATTCTGCAGTAACACAGTCATTCCTCAGCATTGTTCTGCCTTCACATAATAATACGAGTTTTAACATAATGTTTTATTGCATTTCTGTTCTCCATTATTTATGTCTGCCAAAGTGTGAGAATTGTGATGTTCACAACAAGTAAAAAATGCAGTGGGAAACCCAATGATTTAATGAGCAGAATATATTTAGAGCACCTTTAAGCCATCGAAGTTATAGATGAGTTTGTTTCTTCATAAGATCACATTTTTGAGAACTAATGCTTAGAAATAGATCCTCTGCAGTGGATGGGTGCCATCGGAATCCACACAGCTGATAAAAACATCACAATAATCCACAAAAAAATAATACACCACTCCAGTCCAGTCCATCATTAATGGGTTATGAAGTTAAAAATTAGAGCAAATCCTTTGTTAGTTTTTTGTGGTTAAAATGTGAGTCCATAATCCATAAATATCAGGCTAGAACTTCTCTATGCTTTCTTTCACAATAAAATTCACCAATTTATTTGTTTAGGGTTATTTTGGAGAGTTTACACTTGTAAATGGTTCTTGATTTGTCTATTTGTCTCTCCTGATTCAGATTCTTTTTTTTACTGCAGAAAAAACAATTACACATAGAGTTCTCATTTTTTAGCTGGAATCAATGGATCAATAGTTTCTCACAAACATTCAGCTTTTCAGTTTACAAGACATTAACTGATGGACTGGAGGAATGTGGATTATCAGGATGTTTTTATCGGCTATTTGGCTCAGCATCCATTGATGAGCAAGAACAGAAATTCTACATTTCTCCAAATTTGTTCAAAAGAAAAAATATTTTTAAGCTGGAAGAGTCAGGAAATTAAACAATAGACATTTAATACTGTAAAGTGCCGTATCATGTTCCTGATACTCTTTATTATTTAAAAGGAAAAAAAAACTTAAAAAAATCTCAAATTTAAAATCCATAAACTTTGTTTACATTCTCATAGAGCTGGAGGAAAAAGTGTCAGAAAGGAGAGGATCAAGTAACAGAAGCAGTAGTCCAGTAAACACCAAAGACGATCCATAACTGGCATTCTGGAAGTCTCCATGTTGAACTCAGGTTGGATGTCTGAATGCAGCCGTGGTGTTTGGTTTGCTAAGTTCAATTGTCCTGTTCTTTAAAACTTGTATGCACCTTATTATGTTCTTTTAGAACATTTAAAGACATTTCATGGTTATTGTTGTGTCTTTGCAAATGTAATTTGAAGCATATACAGTACAGCAACAAGTGTTACAAATACATTCCATGTTCTTTGTCAGGTTAAAATGTCATTGAAAAGCTTCAATGGTGCTAATATTGTGTCAAGCTAATTCTAGGATGAAACTGCATTACCTACATTTTAATTTATTAGGACAGATGACATGCTTCTCGTTTTAAGCGGAGCTGCGAGACATTGGGATTTAGTTTCCATTCCATTTTCTCAGTTTCTTGTTTTGATGGCGTTCTGGAAGGAACATGTCAGTTAATCCAACCAATCACAATCCTAAAATAAGCAAACAGCTCAAACACTTTACGTACAGTGAGCAAAACATGTTTACAAGTTTTGGATTATATTAATATGTGAATACTGAAGTTGACTATATTAAGAACCCTTATACTAGTAACATACTGATGCAGTAAAGGAACATATGAGTTTTCTTACAAAATGTAAATTATTTAAATGAATCATAGGGGGGGGGAATAATATTCTTACTGCTTAAAGGTTGAATGGCTAATGAGACCATCAAGAAAGAATTGTGCATTACAGCGCTCATGTTAAAAATAGATCTGTGGCCTCTTTAATGACAGATTATTTATTTTTCAATTTCTCAATAAATTATATTGTAATGTTTCTCATGATTATTTCTTTAGATTGTTACTACAACAAAATGCATCCATTGCTTTTTTGTTGAGGTACTTACAGTATTATACATGAAAATGTATGGACAAATTTGATGTTTCCGTCTCATTTCTGACACACAGTTCCACCACCCACACTCAACCTAGTCACATCTCAACAAACCAAGACAGATGATGTCTGTGATTCACTTGCCCTACTAGCCATCATTATCATCAGTCTCACAGATGGGGAAGTGTTTGAAAAAAAAAAAAAAAGACTTTTTTATTGTTTCAATTGCCTGTATGGTGCCACTGGTGGCAAATACATTTCTAACCAAAAAAGTGATTTCATTTGAGTAATATGTTTGTGGACCAAAAATGAACCAAAGGTCATGTCTACAGTACATATTTCTTTATTCTGTGAAACACAAAAGAGGTTATTTCAAATTTACTTTGCAGCATTTTGGTCCATACAATATGAAAGTCAAAGAAATTGTGTTTTGCAACAAAAAAGGGGATGTCACACAGGTTTGAGCGACTGATTTGAGTGAAGTATCCCTTTAGGGTAGATTGTTCAAGAAACAGATACACCGTAAGTGTTATGCAAGAGCATGTCCTTGTGTACTAGGGCCTGGAAGGTTGCCTGTTTTAAGGCAGCAAACCACAGTTTTTTTTTGAACACTAAAAAGTAACATTACGTAGGATATAAACAAGACTAACGAGATTTGCCCATCATGTTGATTCTCTATATTGTAACATTTATAGTGTATTTACCATACTATCCTATACTAATGCCTTTAGTATAGGAAAATTCTGCATTTGGGTAAAAACTGTAAATCATTTAAAAATAATAATAATAATATATACCATTTCAACTGGTACAAAACAGATACTTTTTCTGATGGAACCAAATAATTACAATATCAAACTAGGCGATGAATAAAATAAAACAACAAATACTTGTGCATGGATAACATTTTTTGTTGTTCTTCTCACTTTATCATATTAAGTACTTGCACTACTACTTTGTGTGCCTTACAATTTAATAAAAAAATCTAGAACATCACTGACCAAATGTCCAGTAATTTCTAGTTAAAAAAATGATAATGGGCATTATCGCTGTGTTCGCTGATCATCTCATCTTTGATTTAAATTTGATTTGCAGCATTGCTTTCCTTTAGGTCATGTGTGTAGTGAGGTGACGCAGAAACTCTCCACGGGTGCTTGTGTGTCCAGGAAACACAGCGTGACAGAACTCACACACCTGCGACTGCAGCGTGACTCCAGACATGAAAAGCCCTCCAGCTTGACTGACCAGCTCACTGTCAAGAAACGAGGATGACCAGGGCCTCTGTAGGACAGAAAAACAGCCTTCTCACACAACAAGTTACTTATTTTGTGTAAATGTGCAGGAGGCGTGATCACAAACAGAAGGAGAAAAAAATATTTAAAAACGTTGGGAGCTTAATGAAAAGAAATGGAATGTAGTTAATGCTAACCAAACACAGGTGTGTGTGTGTGTGTGTGTGTGATACCAACCCGCAGTCTTTGTGAAGTCTGGTTAGCACAATAATGTTGCTCAACTCTCCTCAGGTCATCCCAGGCACTGTTTTCAGCGGGATAGTGAAACACAGCTTTATCGTGGCTATCCTGCTTCTGATCTGGCATGTCCAAGTTAAGATGCAGTTTGTCTAGTCCTCTATCAATGTGACTGAGATCATTACCAGCTGAAAAACAAACATATGCATAGCAGAAGTTTTTGTTGCTTGAGGTCGAATGTTTCAGAATGACATACAAACATGGAAAAATTATATTACTTTCCCTTGTGCCTTCCACGGTCATTTCTGACCGGAATTTTTATTTTTTTAATTTTTGAAAAATCACAGCTTCATCCGGAATGATATGTTACATGTTGACTTTTATGGCACTTGGAATGTGAACACAGAAAAAAATTGAGGGCATGATTCGAACAGGCTAAG
>JAUCMT010000013.1:1556096-1575003 GCA_032357475.1 Enteromius thamalakanensis | reverse complement strand
GATAGATAGATAGATAGATAGATAGATAGATAGATAGATAGATAGATAGATAGATAGATAGATAGATAGATAGCTTTAAAACATCTTAAAAGCAAAAAAACTTAAACAGGATCTCACAATCTTGAAGACTCCTCTGAGAGTATTTTTTAATAGTTAACCAAGCATTTCTCAGTCTCATGAGGAGTTTGAAAGCTGCTGCAGGCACTTGTATTTCCTCAGAGTCTACAGGACTGAAATATGTTCCCAGTTGAAGTAGCAGAAGAACGCTGGATGGATTGAACATAAAATCTATTGCGAAAACTGAAAAACCTTTAATAAAAATTATTTCTTGGGTTATAAAAGGAGCTTTTACCTCTTCATTTTCTTAACAATTTCTTCTTCGGCATCAATGTACCAACTGAAAACATCCAGAAGGAATTTCTCATCCACAAAAAGATGTGAGATTTTATCTAGAAAATAATTACATCTACATGTTATTGTCAAAGAACTTTTAATTCTTTGTATTTATTTATTTTGTCAACATAACTGAAGGTATTTGAGAAAGGTTTAATCGGCATAAGAAACCAAAGAGAAAGTTAATAATTTTTTAGTAATTAAATCAATAAATAAAAAAGTGAAATTGAATTGTAAATCTGATTATAGGCAAGTGTCTCACATTAACAATGAAAATTATTTCTTGGTAAAAAAAAAAGTAAAATAACAATTAAAAATTAATAAATTCAAATGTAAACATTTATATACAAAATAAACAATATACCTGTTGAAGTGAAGAATTCATGCCCATTACAGACAATAAAAGAACACACCACAAGTATCGCCAGTTCCTTTACAGCCATTATTAGACCTTCAATACCTCAAAACAAAAACTTGTGTTTAGAAGGGAACTAGCAGACTGTTTATATGCATCCATAAAAACACACCTGTGTTACGTAATCTTCCAATTTCCCAGCACTGCAATCTAAAACGTATAAAACGAAAGTGAAAATTAACATGACCTTACTCACGTGAATGTTGTGTCTTTCATTTCTTGTATGTATAAATTAACTGTTCGATCATGTAAGGAGACCTATTTTAAAATAATTTAATACTATGGGTATATAGAATTTTGCATTTATATATATAATTTATATTTTTTTTAAATTCTATTAGTCATTTGTTTACAATCCTTTTGTGTTTGTTCATATCATATCATATTTTAGACTTATTTGAAGCTACTTTCTGAAAAGTCTGTATGGGGACTAGTCTGCCCAGTTTTTTTAGCAGGAATTCCACAACCAGATCCATACTTACCATCACAGGTGTACAGTTTGAAATATCAACAGAGCGCTTAAATATAAATATTTAGGCAGAAAAACAAAAGTAAAAGAAAAATAACTCAGATTCTACATCTGTCATTCAAAATATTGTCACAAGATCACTGTGTTAGCAACTATTTCTGCATCACATGTGAGTGTGACTAATGCAGAAACTAAAAGTTACTGTACATACATCATTAAGTTAGCATGTTGTTTGCGTCATATCTAACACATGAAGCCTTTAAAGTATGTTGACAGCCTTGTTTTCTTCATGCGGGGTTCACCTAAACAACCAGCTTGAGACAGAACATGGAGGGAGACACATTTATGACATTCCCACTGAAAGTACGTTTCTAACCCTGCCTGTAAAACTACCCCACACAAAAAACTTTCTGCATTTAATATTTTCAAAAAAGATAATTCTGTATGATTTACAAGTTGGTTTCCTCATGTGACCAATAATATCCAAAGTCCAAATTTTCTTCTAGACCTATTATACTTGTGGGACACTTGCTCCTCTACATGCCAATACCAGGACTACACAAGTACATGTGTGGATGCAGATTGTTGATTAAAACCCTTGTGCCTTCCACAAGAAAAATTGTAAATTAATATTGCATAAATATTAATTAGTAATATAAAATTCTCTCAAAATACAAAAGAAAAAATATTATTGAACAAAAAAAATGTTAGTTGATTTTAATAGGGGGCAAAAAAGTTAAATTTCAGGTGTCCGGTCATTTCTGACCGGAAGGACTATGCGTGTGACCCCAAAAATAGGAAGGCACAAGGGTTTTAAAAAAATGAAAAAAAGAGTGTAATTAAATTACACTTACTTAAGTTAATGATTACAAAGAGGGTTACACCCGAATAATTTCACACACAAATTTGATTGAGTAATAAATTGCATTGATTGCTCTAAAATAAAAAAAATTCTGGAGTTTAGGGCAAAGAATAGGACACACGTTTATTTGATAATTATTTTATTTCCAATTTGAATTTATGTATATGAATATTTTTTATTTTTTTTATTTTTGTTAAATAAAAGCAATATTAGATGGCAGTGTTTCCTGTCATAGCTTTGTTTTCAAACACACTATCATAGCTATTCAACTATGTCTTGTTATGATTTTTAATCTGTAATTAACTTCAGATTAATTTTTCAGTAAAAAGAGGTAATAAAGTCTGATTTTGTGGTCGCTGTGCTTTAAAATTATAGTATAATGACAGCTATATTAGCATCCGCACCTTATTATTGCTTATAAACTGGATACAAAATCATTTTGCAAGTTATTCTAATGATATCGCTCTTATGTGCTGTTATTATTATTTTTGTACGATTAAAATCTTATGATTTAGAATGATTTTTAAAACTATATCCACCTTATTCTTAAACACGGAAGCAAGCCTATGGGCAAGATTTCCGGTTCATTAGCTGCTATAGGGAAATAACAAGAATAACAAAGTTAATACACTAAAATAATATTTTCAAAAAACACCAATTTGCAGTATCCAGCAGCAAAACCAGTGGATTTATAACTGGGAGCAAATGAGACCGGCCCATTTTGGCCCAAGTGTAGAACAAGGTGGATGGTTATAATTATGATCGTCTGTGTAAATGAGCTGTAGGAAGAACACTATACTTTGAGAGCCCAGTATGTGTGGTCCATTAGGATCTCTTAGTGGTTCTTGCTCATGGCGTTCTGCAGGATGGGTTTGGTGTCCTGACTTTTCCTCTGGGCACTGACATGGCTTTTCAACGTTCATAGTTGGAGCCATGACCAAACCTGAAAGTAAACATTAATATATCACTTTATCATAGTGTATACAATCATTTAATATATTGTGACATTAATAATAAAGTAGTTTAGTTAGTAGTTCATTTGCAATAGTCTTCTAACCTTGTTGTCGTTGTATTGTGTCAGAGAGATGTTGTATTATTGCTGCTTGTTTTAAGCAGAGTGACTGGAGATGGACAAACTCCTGGTACAGTGCTGCATACGCCTCCTCCATCTACAGGAAGAGAGGTTATCAGAGGAAGAAAAAATAAAACTTACTTCAAAGTCTTTGAGCTTGCAGTCTTGAAGACTTATGGACAACTATATATAAATTAGGAAAATTAAAGAAATAATTATTCATGATTATTAGCAAGAAAAAGTACAAAATGACATTTAATTAATTTATGTGGTAAGCTGATTCAATGAAATCTTCCATTCAGCTAATTCTTTTTCATATGAAATTAGCCATACAACAAAACAAACAAACAAACAAAAAAAAGTCCCTTCTTTAGAAAGAGGACGTTAATAGAAAAGCACAATATATATCCTAAACAAACAGATTGCAGGTTTCTGGGTGTCACAAAAATGTTTCTGTTTATTTTACCATCAAGAAATATAGAGGTTGGTCTTAACTGCACTGTACAATAACCTCTGGATTGATTTCACATTTGTAAATACAACTTGTTAGGTGGATACAACTTTTCAATCTTTCATTATTTCTCTTTTATTTTATCAGAGGTGGCGATTTTCCTTGCTGGATTTCAGTGGCTCGACAGAAATCTAGGTAACGTTAGCATTTACACAATACAAACTAAAATCTGTCGCGTAGTGTTTTCCTCAGCAACAATATTTAAACCACATGTGTCGACCGAAACCACAAGTTACACAGTAGCTTTTGTAACCTTTGTTTGTACCACTAACAGTTAGATATTCAAGAAAAACGTATAGACCTAGCAATTCAATATCACTATAATATCAACAATGAACAAACGTAATTTTTTCTAGAACCATTCAGCTTCTATAATCGCAAATGGTTTCAACGGTGCATTGCGGCGACCACAGAATAAAAGCACAGAGAAATAACTTATAGAAGTCTATATAATATACATGCTTACTATATCCAGACATCCGTGATCAATCCGAAACAACTGAAGATATATTTTACTTCTATTGACTCTGATGATGTCGTATATGTTCTCTGTATATGCTTGACTAAAACAAGAAAATCGGTCAGGAAATCAAAACAGGAACTTAAACAGGAACCTCCTTCCTGGGTCTTTTTTTAAAGTGACCCAGCAGAAACAGCTTTTATCACGTCTGCAAAGTGTCCACGCGTTACCGCTTGCGTAAATGTTGTTGTAGTTGTAGTTTTTATTGTTCAAAGTAGCTATAGACTCTATCGAAAAGTTTTAATGGACCCCAATGAGGTTCTACACCTCCGGTAATTAGTCGCCTTCTATTGGTGGCTTTTTAAGCACTACTTCCTAATGGAATGTCACACAGAAAAAAAATTGTAATGGTTTTAATGGTTAAAAGTGTTATGTTGATGGTATTTGTAGTGAAAAACTCACACACGCACAAATAAATAAATAAAAAGATAAAAAAAAAGAATTCTGTGATGGTTTCTATTGTTTTGTTTTTCAACAGGATACGTTTTATATCATTTAACTTAATATGATTTTATTAATACAAAAACAAAAAAAATCACTGGTAATGTTATCAAGTTAACATTTCAGCTGGCCTATCTAATTATTTCGCATAGCCTACTGTATGTTTTCGTGTCTCTTCTCCATTTTCACAAATGACGTGATGCTACCTTCCTTTTATTTGATCACACAATTATAATTTCTGAAAACTTCCTCCTGTAATACCAAGTGTATAAACTTTGTTATATAATCAACATAACCCACAGAAAATTATAGTGTGCTATTTTACATGTGCTATTCACCCAATATTTATGCACTAATATGCTTTCCCTCCCAAATCCTCGGGCTGCTCTTAATTTCTGTTTCAAAGGTTAACCAAAGTCTTGTTAAGGTCCAGAACAACATGATGACAAGTGACAGAATTTTTAATTTTTTGCTGACTCTCCTGGAAGAGTCAAACAACTAGAACCCTATTCCAAAAGTTGTTATACATTCCTTAGGACAGGGGTGTCCAACAGTCATGCAGGTTTAGTTTTAAAGTGCACACACCCATAGCCTGCATCTCTGTGCATACTATCCACCCTAAATATCTGGTATTAATAATTTTCAATACTATTTAGGGCAGATACGGATAGTATGTACATAGGGATGCAGAGTTAATTTTCAAATAAAGTTTTATCAGAGTTTAACTCCAACCCTAATCAAAAACACCTGAATCACTAGGCTTGTTTGAGATGAGCAAAACCTTCACAGAACCAGTCGGTTACGTCCGCCCTGCTCTGATATCATGCTAACGTTTGCCAAAAAACTCTAGCGAGAGCAACTATATCGGGTTGGGCCGTCATGTGCACTTGCTCCAAAGTATAGATGACCAAGAGCGGCTGTGAGGAGCAGGGCTTTCCATTAAAATAGATATTATGTTGTTTCTAACTCTATTTTACATGCAAATATAGCCAAAATCACAGCATAGCCATAATCTATGTCTTATGTGCACTTGGTTTCATTATTTTGAGTTATATATATAATTATAAACGATTATAAATAAGGAAATTTAAATTTCTAAATTTTAATCTAGATTAACATATTGTAAGGTAGAGCTAGTTCAATCTGCCTTAGAATGGCGTGCATTTCAGTCACTATTTCATATTCATTCCGTTTTTTCTGACAACAGAAACCATTAAAAATATCAGTGAAAACAGTTATATTAAGAATCAGGGTGCATTGAATACCATTATGTGACCACAGAGAAGCAAGATAATATGACACACTGACGTAATGAATATGCAAATTGACATATGGCGTCATCTATCTAAAACGGGTTTTCAATTGGATGTGTGGAAGGTTTAATACTTTTTTGTTATTAAAATTGAAAAAAAGTTCCTGTTTCAAAGTTTACAGATAGATGGCTAATGTGTGTGTGCCATTGATATGTTCAGTGTTCATGTTAACTGTTTAATAAACATTTCTGACACATTTTTTGATTAATTAATTTTTTTAATGTAAATAATTCAATAAATACCGCACCACTTAATGTCAAGAATATGATATTTAAAGCGCTGAACTTTTGATCTTAACATCAGCTCACACACTCAGTCGACATTCCTTTGGGGTGCGCTGTAGCTCTCTTATTTAACCCTTTTTAATAAACTATAAAGACATTTATGTGGGATTATTAGCAGAAATTATTTCATGTGTAATATTCGCGGGACAATATGCTTGGAAATAATATTTCATGTCTTCCATTGGTTTCGTTATAGTGCGCCACCCAATAGCAATAAGATTAGTTCCTTTAGTAATTTTCTAACAAATTCTCAGCAGTTTTATAGCGAAACACAAATGGTGTCTTACAGTAAGTAATTAAGTTAACTAACGCTCAGCAGTTGTCAGTCCAAAATGGCGGCAGCGCCATCTATAGACTGTTGCCCTTATTACTCCAGAGTTTCGCCTCTTGGTCTTCTATAATTTTTGGATGCTCTCCGACTGCGCTGAACAAAAGCACACAGCTTCGTGCTCATTGGTTTAGACTACCGTGATGCTGCGTTCTCTAAAATGTTTTATTTTTCCGTCTGATTTCATGCGATTATGTATTAAAATTATGCACTCTGGGTTGAATTTTGTAAGAAAAATAAACATGTCTGTCAGCATTTTGCACTTGATTGTCTCAAATTTCCCCTTTCTCTATTAGGGCAATATATATGGCAATTATTTTTGATGCCCATCAGAGTCTGGGACACTGGTTAGCAGACAGAGACAGTGTATGGAGAAACCTCAGTAACATTAGTTAAATATTAAACCTTAGCTCTCATCTTGACAAAGGGATGTTAATAACTGTGGAACACAAACAGGAAGAAAAAAAATATTACTTTGATTAAGGTTAGAATTTTTTCACAGCAGGCCCATGTTTTGTTCATATTTATTAAGAGTCCCTCTATTTGTAGAGGGCGCACCATAGGGGCGCGCACGTGTATATCGCGTCTCTTGTCACTCCAATTCGCCTGGTGGCGGTAACGCACCAAAGTCGGCATACACAAGTCAAGAAGAAAAGCAAGGATAGCTGCAGATCTCAGGTCAGCTCCCAAGCTACAGTTATCCCTGTGTGCACGTCATCAGTTCTAGAACGCGTGTGTGCTGTGTATTTAAAGCAAAAGGTTTGTAAGTTCACGGGCTGCCTTAAAATATGTATGCAATGCAGTTTAATTAATGATTATATTGATACATTGCGCGGTATTATTGCTTGTGTGTATTTTGTGAAAGGTAGGTCCTGTTAACCGGCCGTTTTGTGACTTATTCCAGCTATCGAAGGCTGCAATAAGATAACGTTTTATATAACATTTTTTTAACGTTTAGTAACTTTACGTTTTATTTATTTTTTTTGTAGGTGGGGATGGAAAAACATTTTTACATTGTTTTAGTTTGTGCATCGATGTCTTTGCACCTACTACTGTTAGTCCAAGGAGCCAGACAGGGTCAAGACATAAAATGTGGAGGTATTTAATTTTTTCCCTAACCTTTTCATGTATTACCGCGCTTATATACATGTATATATTGTCATACCTAGACAGGTTAGTTGTTTTGCAGGACAAGGAAACATCTGGAATGTTACCCACCTTCATAAATGCGTCTTTAAACTGTTACAATAAATGGTTGTGCTTGATTAATGAGCACTTCTGAATTGCATCATGCAAATGTTTTTTTTCTCCCTAGCATGCAGGGCTTTAGTTGATGAAATGGAATGGGCCATCTCACAAATAGATCCCAAGAAAATGATCCAAACTGGATCATTTAGGATTAATCCTGATGGCAGTCAGTCAATAAGAGAGGTGAATTATTTTAGTTTCATAAATACATCATTTTGTGTTTTTGACACTAAATTACGGATCTTTATGCATTTGTTTTAATGTGCTCAGGTTCCCTTTTCCCGCTCTGAGAGTCATCTGCTGGAACTAATGGAAGAGGTTTGTGAAAAGATGAAAGATTACGGTGAACGGGTTGACCCTGCCACCAATCGAAAGACATACGTGAGATATACATCCCGTGATGGCACTGCCATGGACCTTTCTGATGTGGCTTTTGACTCCAGAGTCAGCTCTAGTTTAAAATTTGCTGTAAGATTTTCTTTTTCTTTTTCATGTCTTCATGTATTTATTTTTAAATGTTAATTTATAATGCAGTTCTTTGCTGACTCAATAATTTCTTTATTCAGTGTGAAACAATCGTTGAGCAGAATGAGGATGAGCTAATTGAATTCTTTTCTCATGAGACGGACAACGTTAAAGACAAGCTCTGCAGTAAGAGGACCGGTAATGCTGTAACTATTTCATCCAAAATTCTTTCATTTTAACTTTACATGATATATTTCACATGAAAGTTGCTTTATTTCACCATAGTTGCAGACTACATACGTTTTGGGTTAAAAACATTGACAACACCTTTTCAAGCATATACAATATTGAAAAATTATTCTGAAGGAGACCTGTAACTGTATCACCAATACTTTATTACTACACTGGCATATGTCATAGTTTATTTTACCTTCTTCCACAGATCTCTGTGACCATGCCCTGAAGATACCTCATGACGAGTTATAACATACGACAAGCACATCATGGCAGCTTTACCATTGGAAAACAATGCGTTTATCTGTTCAACTTCAATAAACTGACTGATTCTCTTACCTGTTGAGGACGCTGAACATGCAGAGATCTACTTCAGTGATGTTAGGCAAAGCATTACATATGTACTTGACCCTATGGGTTAACTGTTGACATGTTCAACTGTATTTATGGCGTTACCATCAAAACTGTTTGTTGTCATTAATTAAAGCTGACTTTCTACAGCTAAAAATGAGATCTCTATGAGTCTCTCCAATGGCATATTTTTATATTTAAATGTCCTTGGATGCACTTAGTTTTTCGTTAAGAACATTACTTGCAGTATATTTATTATAAGCACAGATAGAGTGCCTCCTGAGTTCCTGGTTCTAGTGGTAAAGTTGTGTCTTGATGTATTTTTTCATGAAACTGATCCGGTCCTTAAATCTTAACCAATTAGGTTTACACCATTTATGGTATGGGAGTGAAGATTTGTTAACCCACTTTAATGCATTCACTTGTTTTCTTTCCTCACATTATTGAATTGGTTATTGCTTTTAGATTTGTCAACATTTATTTGTTTATATTGAGGACCATGTTGTAATTGTAGTTGCTTTATTATTGTAATATATAAGAGTCCTGTCTTTTAGTACTGTGTGATTTTGTGTGCTAAGGACAATGTTTTTATTTTTTATCCCAATTTACACTTACACTGTCAATGGGTAAAATCTACATATTTTATATTTTCTTACATTTTTAGAGCCTTGGGTTTCAAGCATTATGTATAGTGCAAACCTAGAACTTGAGCTAGTTTAGGGACGTTTAGGGACAAAACTTCAAGCATGAAGATGTACAATGCAAAACATGTCTTTCCAAAAAGTAACGTACAAAAAAATGTAATTTCTACTTTGAATAAAAATGAAAGATAAAAATGTCTCGAATCATCTTTTGCAATATCTTTTGTAGTCATTAATGGATGAGCATCAAAATATTCATTGAATCTTTTACATTGTCAGTATTTAAAATTTTTTATTTTTTATTTTTTTTTGCATTGTAGGTTTTTTTTAGGTGTGCAGATTTTTACTTTATTCGTAAGTTGTCCCAAGAGAGATGTGAAAAGCATTGTTTGTTTACTTGCCTTTCCCTAACAACTTAATAATACATTGAATTAAAACCTTTATGGTGTTTGTTTGTTTGTTTTTAAACCTCTTTCATATTGTAACTTGTATTTCTCTATTTTTTTTAGTTCTTTATTTTATGTTATTTGTCTGTTTCATATTTGTAGCAAAAAGTCATATTGAGCATAAGGAAAGATGCAATCAAGATCCAATAAACTGCTTTCTTCTCTTCACTGCTGTACAACAGTGATAGAGAAGTTGACATGACTAGTTTCGGAAAGCAGACAAAATGTAGCACTTATTGGTTTGCATGACAGACAAAACTTGGTGTTGCTGGTTTTGTATGAAAAAAATCAATCATCTAAAACTCATGGCAGTTTATTGACATAGTTGAAAAGTTATTTATTGTAAAAAAAAATGATATCATCAGCATATATCATAAAATCCATGTGAAAAGTGCTATATAACTACATTTGACATGCAAAACATCTACAATATTAAAATGATGACGAATAATATTAGTTTTAGATATTAAACATACATTCTGCATATCTTTGATGATAATAGTCCAATTTTAGGAAGATATCTGGAGTTTGACTTGTTGAAAAAGGTGTAAAGCTGGGTAGATTACTTACACTGTAGTTAGTTACTGATTACAAACTACATGACAACTAACAGAATCAGACTACTTTTTATTATTTTCAGAATAACTCATTTTTTAACCATTTATCATATTGATTTAAATTAGGTAATCTTGTACCATTTTGATATAAAATACAAAGAGTAAGAAAATGTAATCTATTCATTGTAATTAATATTAAGTGCATTAAATATTACGTTAAAGTAAAAGGGGGTTCAGGAGTTTAATAAAGAGCTTATAATTTAATATGTCATAAAAATGTAACATTTAAAAAACAGCCTAACACCAATCAAAATAAAAAATTAACTAAAAATTCAAAGTTTTTTTCTTTTTAATCCTGCATGTCATGTGTTATTTGAGACAAAAGCCTATCAAAGACACAATACATGTTTATAGAACCTAGAGTCAGATTAAAAAACAAACAAACAGATAATTAAAATAAAAATCAATGTGTCCATCAGTTGTTGGTGCAATGTTGAAACACATCTTAAACTTGAAGTGGCTAAATGCTGCATGAATTTCCAAAAACTGATTTTCTGAATGTATAAAAGTGGTAGGCTATTTTAGAAAGGGATATTCAAAAGATGGAAAAGAGAAATCAAGGAGAATAAATAAATTACACATAATTATTGCTAGCCATATAAATAATATGTAATCACTAAAGTTGTAGAGTATTTTAATTTTGTTTTAATAAAAAACAATAACACAATAGAAGCCCAGTAGTCAGGTCAAGTCAAGTGAAGTAGATAATACTTAGTTAGTAAATTTAAATGGTTTCCATTAAAATACCACTATAAAACCATTACAAAATTCAATTTTCTTTTGGGCGTATTTTCATTATTTAACATGTACTGGTCATCCAAATGGTTTGTATGTAGTGCAAGTGAACAGTATTTTGATATCTTTTGTCTTAAAACTGTCAATTTCAAAGTCAACAAAATCTGTAAACAGAAAACTACACGAGCACCTGCAGTATAATTTGTGTTCAACAGTAGATGGCGCTGTAAACCAGCAGCTTCATATTACAGCGCAGTTGCTCTGGTGAATCTGCTCGCTAGTTACCGTTCATTATTAACGGCCTAAAACACAAGTCATTACGGCAGGACAGGACGTGACATTACTTTATTTTCATATCCTAATGAGTAAACTCCGAACTGAGTAATCTGTGGAGATGGGAGTATTAAAGATAAGCGAGCAGGTAAGCTTCAAAACAACGTTTCGCTTTAGTTTTCTCAGCAGCATGGAAGTGCACGACTTGCTCTCTTGTATTTTTCAGTAAGATTTTTTATATATTTCCCTTATACACAGCCAGAGGACAACTGTCATTGTAAAACTAGTTACACCCAGATCTGATTATGTCTCGTAGTAGTAACTTTAGAAGTGCATTGACTTAATTTTTGTATCCCTGCATTCGGGAGAAATTAACATTGCAGAAGTTTTGAGTATGTTTATTTGTTGTATGTTAACTTATCACTGATGTAAATTGTACAATTAACTAAAATGTAACTTGTCTGCCTGTGGCAAAAGCTTATTTATAGTTTACGTACGTAAGTACGTTTTAATGAATAAACAATCAAACAAACAGAAATGAAACTGACCTTAAAGGGATAGTTATATTTCACCCATAAATGAAAACTTACCCTCAAGTTGTTCCTATTAAATTCTTTCTTATGGTATTTTGAAATCAAACACTTGACAGTAGTAGGAGAAAATAAAATAAAATAAAAAAGTTTAGGTGGACCATAAAGTGTCCACTTTTGACTTAAAGCCCCCACTCAATGGATACTCCAATATTTAGTCAGTGTTTTTGAACCAAAATTCCCTCCTTTAACACTAAAGTGTTACTACACTGATCCGGAATCTGTATGTCTTTCTTTCTTTTAGTCACTCCTTGTCCAGGCAGTATTTAGCCAGAATGCTGAAATGGTGGATTTTTTGTTGGAGCAAAATGAAGAAGTCAATGAATTGGTATGTGGGTTTTCGTCTTGAAGAAAAAGTCTTATTTGAAGAAATCTTTTGGTTTTTAAAAATTTCTTTTTCATTTTCCTTGCATATTACAATGTGAGGTAAAGTCATTTGTTGTTGCAGGACCAAGAGCGCCGCACTGCATTGCATGCTGCATCTTATGTTGGTGGTGTTTATATCATGGACCTCCTCATCAGCTCAGGTGAGATCAGGAATTTAGGCCGCTAAATTTTACATACTGAGGTTTGAATATGGACCAAAAGTTACAGACACAAATGGCAAATCACTCCGTGAATGACCAGCATGAGTTCAGTGGAGTGTGTGTCCTTGCACCTGTATTAAAAGATAATTATCCAACTGTGCTTTATTTCACAAGTTACACTACAGGTCAATGTTTTGAAAACTTTCACCAGGACTGGATTTATCTAGTCACAAATACAATTAAATTATTTATATAAATTAAAATAAGTAAATAATTTGATAACTGTAATTCAGTTAAATGAAGTCAGAATTATTTTTGTAGTTTGTTTTTAAAGTTTGTTTTAGCAAGATTTCTGAAGACTGGAGTAATGCTTAAAATGAATGAGTAAATAATGACTGTGAACTAACCCTTTAAGTTTTGTATAAAAGTAAGATTAGGGATGTAGATTAAGTTTATGGTCATGTAGAATATGTGCTTTTAGTCATGCTAATAAACAGCCAATATGTTAATAATAGGCACACTACTAAGCAAAAAGTTAATAGCAAAAATTGGTCACTGTACTAAAGTGTTCCCTTGCAGTCAGTCACTATGACGTGCCTGGGACCAATCTTTGGAGAAAAAGCCAATGGAAATTGGCCAGTGGTATTTGGATGCCTAGCCACTCCCCCGTACATACGGTATATAAGATGGCGGTGTGCAGCCACTATTTAGCTTTCTGCTTGTGCAAGATCAGTTAGGACAAGGAGCAGGTTCTGTTGGTTGTGCCACAGTGGCGCTCCTGAACCTGGTTTTCGGACCTCATGCTCCTGTTGACAGCCCCTCCCTGGAAGATTCCCCTGAACCTTCTTTCTCAGGGGATGGGCACAATTTGGCACCCACGTCCCGATCTATAGAGCCTGCATATCTGGCTTCTGTATAGGACCTCTTTGGCCTTCCCCATGCCGTGGTGGATACCAAAATTTAGGTTAGGGCGATGGTGCGCAGTGCCACTCTAGCAGACATCTGCAGAGCTGTGGGTTGGGCGAAACCCAATACCTTTACTAGATCATACAATCTTCCTACATTGTGCTCCGAACCCTTGCTTCTGGAAGTCCAGGTACCCTTGTGGGGCTCGCACTCTGGCCCTCAGGGTGTTGGGATGGTTATGTTAATGTTCCCATTTGTTTGACAAGCTTCTGTAGCAGCCTGTCAGCATTTAGACCTCTTACTTGACGAAGTCCAGGTTGTGGCGTTTTCAATGCGGACCATGACTAAGTTTACATGCACATGAATAATGTGATAATATCCAATAATCAGAGTAAGGACTTAATCACATTATGATGTTTACATGTCAAGAGCAAACTTTTCACTCCTGTTTACATGTTATTTCCATATTCTTATTATTTGCTAAGAATTGTGGTTAATTTTCTATTGCCATAATCACATAACCAACTGCATATATGACAAATTATGGACTCGTATATGCAGGTGCATTACCTACTATCCGCAGAAAGAAGAAAAGTGATTGCTCTGGTGAGTAGGCTTCCAGTCTCCGAACTAATGTGGATATGCTAGGCTAGCGCACATTTATTATTATAGTGAGGTTTAATGCTAAAACATTTTTATATGCTTGAACTATTTTAGTATGTTTTTCTTTATTATTTTCTACATTGATTTTATTTTAGGCAAATTGATTTGAAAAGGCATCAGCCAAAAACTTATAGGCTGTTTAGCAAACAAAACTTATCCAATTGTCACGCCTGCGTTGTGGCGAAGTAAGAAAGCACATACGAACTTACCACTGGCCAATTCCCATGGGCTTTTTCTCCAAAGATCAGCGTCTATTGGTCTCCCAGGCGGGATCCCATGACGTCAGTCAATGTCGTAACGCCTCCGTTTCCTCCTTTAGGGAACGAGGGTTACACAAGTAACTGAGACATTACAATATTAAGTCTTTAGCACTGTATTCTTTGATTGCCTGTAATGGTGTGGTTTCAGGTGCTGATGTTAATGCTAAAGACCAGGAGTGGCTGACTCCTCTGCATCGGGCAGCTGCCTCACAGAATGAAGTAAGAGAGGATTTTTAAAAATCATGTTGCTGTTTATTGTGTTTTGTCTCTTATTTTGTTTCACTTTAAATACAGGGGTCTGTTGACCTGCTGCTGAGAAAGGGAGCTGAGGTGAATGCGCAGGACAGGTTCTGTCAGACGGCACTGCATGTAGCTGCAGCCAACGGAGCGATAAAGTGTGTTGATATTCTGATACCTTACATGAGCAGTCTGAATGCAGCAGATCGCTTTGGGAGAACCGCTTTACATCACGCAGCCCACTGCGGACATGCAGAGGTTTGCAAAAGCTGACGCAACGTTCACAGAATGATTTTATTCCTTAAACATTATAGCTGAGGTGTGCATGTTAAGAAAGAAGAAATTTTTTTTTAAAACTAATTAATAATGTTCTTAGACCGTGACTCTACTCCTAAGTAAAGGGGCCAACGTGAATGCCAGAGACATAAAGGAGAGGCAGGCTATCCATTTGGCTGCTCATCTAGGTATCTGGTCTTCTGACTATAAATTCTTGCCTCAATGTGTTTATTATATTTGACCTTGGACCACAAAACAAGTTTCAAAGTTCCAACAGGTCCTTAAAAAGTTTATTTGTATCAAATTAAAGACCATAGTCTTACTGTAAATTTTACAAGAAAATCGTAGTTAATCTACGATTGCCATTCCAAAATGGAATGTGTATTGCCATTCTAAAAACGCCACTTGCTGGAAGAGAATTAATACGCATTTATAATAAGCCTGTCTGCTGTTTTTGTTGAGACCAATGTGAAAATCCATTAGTTTTTACCCTGCAAACACACTTTGCTGTTGTAAAGTGTGAACTGGTGGATTGATAAGAAGATAATAAATAGTAAAAACCTGAACAGTAAAATGATTTTTAAAAATTAATATAATAATTTATTTATAATAACAGTTTTAATTAATATACTTATTAATGCATTTGACTCCTAAAAATGGTTTAAAAGCTGAAATTTGAAGTTTATTGTATAAAAAATGTGTTCTTGTAAACACTTGGATCTAAACTGTGATTTATGTTTTTTATTAAAAAAGAATTTACCAGTTTAGTATGTTACTAACTAGTATATACACTGCACTGCCCACTAATTAGTTTTATTTTTCAAAAATTATGTTTTTCCTTAAATCATGCAGAAATATTTGTAGCAGTAGCAACCAATACATTGTATGGGGCAAAATTTCCTTAGGATATTAAATAGAGATAATTTTCTATTAAGATATTTAAAAAATAAATTATGTTTGATTAGTAATATGCATTGCTAAGGAGTTTTTCAACGTATTCCATTTTTCTGCACACTCAAGTTTTTCTCAGATTTTCTTGAGAGTCAAAGCCAAATATCAGATATATTTCAGTGGAACGCTCAACACTTATGACAGGTTTTGTGGTCCAAGTCACAGATGATCAGAATACATTTTATTTCACTTATGTGTTAATCTGGTTGTCTCTGTTGTGCAGGACATCTGGAGATCATCAAACTCTTAGTAGTGTCCAGTGCAGATGTGTCCTGCAAAGACAAGCAGGGGTTCACTCCTCTACATGCGGCTGCTCTTGGTGGACACACTGAAGTGGTCAAATACCTGCTGAAACATGGGGCAGAGGTGAGATATCATATATAAGAGCTAGATCTCTGTTTCCTGCTTGTTTATGAATCATGCTTTAATTTGATAAGCAGTTAACAACTCGATATGTGACTAGCCAGTGGTAAAATACTCTAAAAACACTTTATTTTCAGCTGCAAGGTGTCCATTACACATTTTCCTTGTATGTAAAGTCACAACTGCCAAATATCTGACAACTTGACAGTTTGTAATGTATTTTTCTATTCGCCAGACACAAATTTAAATCTTAAAAAAACAATCTTAAAACTTAAATCAGAAGCGGAGGGTAGCCCAATATCTGTTTAACCTTTTGCAACATAAACCTGTCTTTTTAGGCAAGTAGCAGATATGGGTGTCATAAAATCATTTTAATATGACATGATCATGACATAATATGACAAATTTATTAAAAGCATTGTACATTACTAAAATAATGCTTTAATTTCCACAGATATTCAAACAACGAGAAAATTATGATAACTAGTCTAGCTGCCTCTGATTGGCCATTGCTCATTGACCATTCATAAGTTCAACAGAATTGTGTGTGATTGGTTATAATGCTTGATGCTGTAAAAGAGCTGATCGAAACTTAATGCTGCAGTGTCACTTTTAATTTCATTTTCACTTTATTCATGACAGCCTTTATAGGTTGTAAATCTTGTCTTGTCTTGTTATGCGGTTATCTGTTTTGCTAGCAGTTAATCTAGGGATTATTCATTTGACAGTGCTATTTTTTTATATCAAGGTCAAGTTAATACTTTAGATTATTGTTTCTTGATTAGCACAATTATAATTAACTGCACTTGTTTTTTCTACAGCATCATCCTTGTCTGCTTGCTTTTTGGAAATGTTATAAAATGTCCCAAAGCATTCTGAAATATTTCCACCAGTACAAGTTTGCTTAAATATTTACAGTGACTGCTTTATCACTAAAATTAGATGCATTTATAATTGTATTTTTCCTTTTAAAATTATATTTATATTTTCAATGCTTTTAACTTCCAAACTGTGTAGTCTTTCAGATTGGTTTATTCAGAGTTGAGGTGGAACATAATATTATTATAATATTATTAATTTCATATATTAATTTAATAACAATAATATTACCATAATATTATTGGTTAGTATCATTACCTGGCCTGCCCACATAGTCTTAGTTACATCACTGGAAAAGAAAGTTGTTGTTGAGTCAGATAAAGTTATTACATTGGGGGGAAAATTATATTTAAAAGGACCACGTCATAAGAAACAAATTCTCAAAGGGACAGTTAGTAATGTATCATTATTGTTCCTAACCTACATGAGTATTTAAGAATTTGAATGTTTTATCAATACAAAGCGAGTAACAACATTCTGTACTATTGAAGAGGAAAATAGGATTCCCTTTTAGCAAGTCACTCCGAGTCACATCGCATATGACCGATGAAGTGGGATCTTACTTCCAGGGACCTACTTTGCGTGTATAAAAAAACGCCAATGAACATATGCATGCAATGTTTGCATCCAGCTGCAGCTCATCACTGCGTGAGTATAAACAGGCAGCTGATGTAGTGCATCTTTAGCTTTTTTCTTCTGAGCCGAACACACGTGTTCAACTCTGCCTTTAACTTCAGACAAAGAATAAGTGAAATAATTTTACTCTCTGACCAAGGGAACTCTTGGCACGGATACCCTGGATGCCACAGCTTCTGTGCAAGGTCAGAGAGAACGAGGAGCAGGTCCTGCTGGTAGCTCCCTGTTGGCCCACCCTTCAGGCATTTTTGATCTATGAATCATGCCTTGAGTAGCCCCCTCAGGCTGCGGGCCCACTTAACAAGAGGTGTAGCATCAACCTGGGGGTTGGCAGGTGGCGTCTCGCTGATGGATATCTGTAGAGCTGCGGGCTGGGTGACCCCAAACACGTTTGCTAGATCCTATAACCTTCATGTGGAAACGGTATCCTGTGATCTTACCTTAAATGGGTAGAAGCACTGAGAGGCGTTCTGAAGGCCTGAAGCGTGGGCACATTAAAAGCCTGTCGAATAGCACCTAGTTACTGAACTACAATATTTATCACATGTGATTGTGGTAATACTGTCAAAAACACCCAGTGTTAAACAAAGTTGCTTGTGTCTGAAGTGAAAGTAAACAATCACAGAAAAATGTGCCAGTATATTAGATGCGTGCAGCTCTTAAAGAGACAGAAGTAAACATGCATCCAATTGTCATTAAAGGGTTAGTTCACTCAAAAATTATAATTCTGTCATTATTACCTTAATTATATGTTGTCCCAAACCTGGATTACTTTCTTTATTGTGCTAAACACAAAATAAGATATTTTGAGTAACCAAACAGTAGCTGGCTCTGGCTGAAAAAACAGAAAAAAGAAACTCATTCAGATAAAAATGACTAAATGTATGTGTCACGAAGCTTGGCAGGTCCGTGTGTGTGACAGATGAGGAGAGACACGATCCATTCAAATGCAAGAATTTAATAATCAAAGAAACACCAGAGCAAAAACAAAAAGCTGTCAG
>JAUCMT010000013.1:1516346-1536894 GCA_032357475.1 Enteromius thamalakanensis | reverse complement strand
TGTTCTATTTGATAATGTTCAGTGCTTTGCTACAATCTGTATTGTTAAAAGCGCTATATAAATAAAAGTGACATGACTTGACTTGAAAACAAAGATTGTTCACCATCATGGTTTAGGGGAAGGATACGGAAAGCTGCCTCAGAGATTTCAGCTGTCTGTTTCCACGGTTAGGAACATACTGAGCAAATGGAAGACCACAGGCACAGTTCAAGTTAAGGCTCGAAGTGGCAGACCAAGAAAAATCCTGGATAAACAGAAGCGACGGTGACAGTCAGAGACAGCCCACAGACCAGAACCAAAGACCTTCGACATCATCTTGCTGCAGTCACTGTGCATCGTTTAACTATTCTGCGCACTTTACACAAGGAGATGCTGTATGCAAGAGTAATGCAGAGGAAGCATCACAGCACAAACAGAGCCGCTTGAGCTATGCTGAAGCACATTTGGATAAGCCAGCTTCATTTTGGAATAAGGTGCTGTGGAATTATGAAATTAAATTGAGTTATTTGGGCATAACAAGGGGCATTATGCATGGAGGAAAAAGAACACTGCATTCCAAGAAAAACGCCTGCTACCTACAGTAAAATGAGGTGGTTCTATCATGCTGTGGGGCTGTGTGTGGCCAGTGCAGGGACTGGGAATCTAGTCAAAGTTGAGGGACTCGTGGATTACAATTAATATCAGCAGATTCTGGAGATCTATGTCCAGGGATCAGTGGCAAAGCTGAAACTGCTTCGGGGCTGGATATTTCAACAAGACAACGACCCTAAAATTTACATTCATGCAGAGGAACAAGAACAACATTCTGGAATGGCCATCTCAGTTCCCTGACCTGAATATAATTGAAAACCTGTGGTGTGAGTTAAAGAGAGCTGTCCATGCTAGGAAGCCATCAAACCTGAATTAACTAAAGATGTTTTGTAAAGATGAATGGTCCAAAATACCTTCAACAAGAATCCAGACTCTCATTGGAAGCTATAGGAAGCGTTTAGAGACTGCTATTTCTGCAAAAGGGGATCTACTAAATATTAAGTTAATTTCTTTGGTGCTCAAAATTTACGCAGCTGCCTAATTTTGTTTAAACCATTATTGCACGCTTTCTGTGAATACTATAAACTTCGTTCCACTTCTGAAATATCACTGTGTGTTTCTCCCATAAGATAATTTAATTAACTGAAATTATTTATCGTAACAACCAACGATTTATACAGGAAAAACATGATGATTAACAAGGCTACCCAAACTTACACATCTCACTATATGTACATGTGTATATATATAAGCATTAAGCTCAAAGTTTAGCAATATATGTCTTCAAATAAGACATGACAAATAGCTGCTCACAACCATTTTGAAGTTATTACTATTACTGTGTATGCTGATACATTCATCTTTTGAACAAAATCATCTTTTGACCGTTCGCCGTGTCTCCTTGCCGTTGCTCACAGAACTTCCTCCCACTCCCGGACTTGGTGTCGACCTGTTTCCATTTCCACTGCTTGCTCGTCCAGCCGGCTGTGGATTAGTAGAGTTGCCAGAGCCTTGAGAATTCACTCCATTTCCATTGGGAGTGTCATTACCTTCAAAGAATAACAAATGTCTGTAGACTAGTATAGTGTAGGAATACATTACATACAGTACATTGGTTTATTAAATAACTAAAATGATTTAATTTATTAAAAAACTTAAAATCATACCTGCAGGGGCAGCAGTGCTGCTGTTTATATTGCTCTGGTCATTCAGTCCCTGATGGGAAACAAAAACAAAGTGAACTACCATGACTCACAGTTAAACGTTTTTTTAATAATTTTGATATTGATTAATAATTAAGACAGAAATTCATTTAGACATACCGATTTATTAATCTGGGCCACATATTCTGGATTTGGCTCACTAAAGTTTGGCACCTCTGAATACACCATGCAGAATCTTACAAATTAGATACAAAACATTAATTCAAAATAAGAAAATTTGGGCAAGATGCAATATAATATATGTAATTATACTTACTGATATTATACTTTTTAATGCAAATCAATCAATACTGAAATAAATATACTGCCATGAAAATGATCATGATAATTACAAAAGAATTAATGATTTATCAATAACTTAATGATACTATAATCAATAATCAACTTACTCTCCAATCTTCTGTAATTCACCTCCCCTTCCAGTGTACAGCGTCAAACAGCCTTTAAAAACTGACGCATAACTGCGGTAAAATACAAATGTACTGTAAATAGTTCTGTGGACTCTACCCTTGCACTTTTAGTCTTGTATATCAACAGTTTTAGCCATATTTACTATAAAATTATAAAACTGTTTACTATAATCAACTGTTTATATTATTACAGAATGAATGTATCTTTTTTAAGCAAGCATATGTTCAAATGTCTGAAAGAAAATGTTTGATAGACTTTTAATGCGTATTACTGATTAATAACAGTCTCACCCTTTGGTAAGTCTGATGATGTCACCAGCCTGGATGAGGCCTCCGACTTCATCCCAAACGGATATACTGATGCTGCCCGTCTTGTCTGCCACTTTACATGTGCGTACCTCATGACCGTCTTTGGTCTTCGTCACTCGTCCTTGAATGAGAAAGTTTGAAAGAAGATTCAGATCTTGATTCAGAGTCCAGATGACTACTGTTGAGATTCATAGCTAAATACACAAAAGGAAACATAATTAACTGTGTTTATTGCATTATTTTAGATTTATGTTTTCACCACCCGTATGAATGTTAACACTATTTCAGTTATTAAAATATGCATGCTGTAAATTAATTTCAGTCTTTTTTTAGTGATAAAATTCAAGCAATCATATCCACAGTTAAATTTTATGGATTTTTAAAATGTATACTACATTAATACTATATACTACATGTCTGCCAATGACAAAAAGGCATATATTAAAAACTATAATGCATTAAGCCATTATTAGATGTATTTCAGTTATTCTCGAAGTTCAGTATTGAGGGGATTCTATTGCTGGTGTCTGTATGATTTTTTTGGTTTTCCTGATATGTTGGTCACTTTAAATAAAAAGCATCTTCTAAATGATTCAATGTTAATGGAGTTAAATTATTATTATTATTTGTCTTCCTTTTGTTCATTGTGTTATTCTTCCACTTTTGTTTGGACACCTGTTTCCAGCACGATGAAGATGACATTGAGATTCTTGAGGCCAGGTTTAATGTCCTTCACATGAGTCTCTGTGCTCATGATCACTCTGCTTCTTCCCAAATCCTGCAAAAACTGATGCACAACATGTCAGTGAAGATCTGCTGCATTTACACTCAAAATTTCAAATCACATGCATGACAAT
This sequence comes from Enteromius thamalakanensis, assembly GCA_032357475.1. Lineage (NCBI taxonomy): Eukaryota > Metazoa > Chordata > Actinopteri > Cypriniformes > Cyprinidae > Enteromius > Enteromius thamalakanensis. The sequence continues at coordinate 1,533,564 of JAUCMT010000013.1, read as the reverse complement.
ACTAATTAAGGATGCATGTATGTAATACTTTTTCTGTTAAAAATACAGTAATTTCGCCTTGACGACACATGCACGTGCAACGCTGGCAGCTCACCAACAATACTAACGCTACACATTTTCAAAGCAGGAAACTAATGAAAACACTTACTGGTTAGCACTGAGCTATGGCTGGCTTTTCTCTTTTAATAGTAGCCTACTAACGTTAGTTCTCGTCATCTGCAACACTTTGTGTGAATAATCTTGAACAGACTCACTGCTAGTGATGTTGTTTAAGGCGCGAAATGTTCTGACAGCTGTCAATCATCGCAGTTAACGTGGGCACTCAACTACCGCTCACAGTGGTGGACGTTATTTTTCCTAAAACGTCATGACGCAATGTTTTCCGTACGTCATGACGTATGCTTTTAACACGTTATAAGGGGACATTTAATCCCTCATTCATTTGAGTAGAGGAAGTTTTCGACTTTTAAGGTAAGATTAATTAAAATAATTGTCTTTAGGGTGCGTTTTGAAATAGATGTTATATGAATGCATACGCTGTAACAACAAAGAGTAAACTCGCCGGGCAAACTCGGATATGAAAATAACAGAGGCGCTATCCAATTTGAAAATGTCATAAATTAAAGCAGCTCGGTATTTATTAATTTATTTATCTTAAAAAAAAAATTGTATTCAATTTAGATTTAAATTTAGATTTAAATTTAGAACGAATTCTTACATTTGTAAAGTTAGGCTTTATGCGTTCCTCAGTTGTTTTGCATAACTAATATGCTAATGTTTATTTGTTTCATTGTTTTGCTGTGCTTTTGCATCTAACGTTATTAACGTTTAACAAGGTGTCATTACCATAGTGCATGTTACAGTAATCAAAAAGCCTTCTTTTAATCAACACACCATATGTTGTATCAGTTTGCCATTTAAAGTTCGTTGTTTAATTTCCTATTAAGTGATTGTGTAGTACATTAATATATTCACTATGCATGTTGACCTTTCTCCGTTCTTATTTCTCAGGTTGAGTGATTTAGGACAAACAAAATGGCCACAGAATCAGATTTAGAAAATGAGATTAGCCCCATTGACTTCATTCAGCTGCAGGAGTACATAGAATGTAAGTGTCTTTTTTATAAAGTAGCATATCCAAAATTATGAGAAATAATTAGACTCATGCATAATACAATAACAAGATAAAGCATTGAACAGACTTTGGCAGAGTATTAAAAGTTTTTATTGTAAGCGTGCGGCAAAAAAAAAAAGTTTTCATTATTTCAAAAATAATGATTTGATTTTCTTTCTTTTGAATTACCTAGACAGCAGAATAAAGGCAAAAGATGCGATGAAGGAATTTCATGCTGGTGGAAAGCTGGTTTACCATAGGTTTGGGGATGTAAGCTAATTTTGATGTACATTAATTTTTCCATGATTAATACTGTATGATCATCATGTTCAACATTATTTATATATATATATATATATATATATAATATTTAGCTAGATATTGGTTAACTTTAAAGTAGCCTACAACTTAAAGTACATAACTTAAAAAAATGGGATATACATTAATGGAAACAATGGGATGTAAATGGGATAGTTCACACACAGAATGAATGAATGAATTAAATTAATTCAAAAAATATTCAAATATATATATATTATTTATTTATTTATTTTTTTTTTTGTATGCTTAATCTATTAATCTTCCAAGAGTTTCTGAATTCTCTTTGCGTTTTCCTCACTAAAGCACATAGATGCAACAGGATTTTCTCTGTTCCTCAAGAATTATCTGGAGGTTGAAGATTTTCCAGCTGATCTCTGCCAGCGTCTCTACTTGTATTTTCAAAGATCTGAGCAGTCTTGTCCTGACCAAAGTCTTCACACCAAAGATGGTAAGCTGCTTTTTTAAACAGTCATCTTGAACTACAGAATTTCAGTAAATGTTTCAAATTATACTATTGTCTTTCAAACGTCTTCACATCTAACCGTTATCGAAGATCTAACACATGATAATGTTTTATGGCACATGCACTTTTTAAAATTATTTGTAATAAATACATGACAATGCAATTTTAGATTGTGAAAACTAATAATTTATCTTTAAAAGGTAAAATATTTAATCAATGACAGTGTGTAATCATCTTCATCTATAACTCACTTCTGTATTATGAAATAAAGTTTTCAGTAATTATGCACAGAAATATATTTATAGTAGGTAATTGTGTTCTTACAGTCACTAAAATTAGATTGCGCAAGTGTATAATGATTTTTCGTTGTTTTTTACCAGTGGTGGGGAATGACTAGTCTTCCTTTTTCAGGTTGTGTCTCTCTTAAAGCTGTATCTTGTTACTTTTCCATATTGGAGGATGGAAATCCACGAGACAAACTAGAGTGTAAGACATTCATTGATTTTAAATCTATAAAATCACTAATACTATGTACTAATACCACTTAATGTAAAATGTGTTGAACAATTTTTTAATAATTTAAATTATTATATACACTTTTTAAGTGTAATTGAATAATTATTTATTAATTCTATAATACCTATTTGGCAGACACCTTCAAGTTATATGATAAAGATGACAATGGACTTCTTGATAGCAAGGTAACAACTCGCATGCTTTCTTTATTTGTGTATTTTTTTTATTTCCATGTAATGCTACTCTCCTAATTACATTGTAGCTTGCTTAGGTTTAAATTAGCCCACTAACATGTCCAGTGATCTCATCTTATAATATAAATATATATATATATATATATATATATATATAATTTTTTTTTCTTTTTTTTTTCTTATGTTTGTTTAAAAGGAAGTCGAAAAAATTGTTACACAGATGATGCAAGCTGCAGAATACCTTGGATGGGATGTGAGCGAACTAAAGCCCGTAAGTTCATACATGCGTCTAACTCTAGTCATGGGGTGTACATTGTTATAGAGCTGCATTACTGAGAACAATGATACTAATATCTGAATTCATCTGCCATGGATAACTCCACCACATTTTATCAAACGCTTTCCTAATCAGAGTGACCATCACTGGGAAATCATTCAATATATGTACAGTACAGCTATCTTTGAAGATTACATACAGTGGCAGTTTATAAGCTGGCACACAGTAAATTGGATTGAATAATTTTTTTTACTTGTGCTAATTGTGAATGGTTTATCTATCTGTAAGTTTATGCAATTTTTTGACCTTCAAATATAATCACCAAATCATTCTCTTTCTATATGGCTCTTCTCTGCGTAATCACCATTCTTTTAAAACAACATCCATACACCATTTACAATTAATTTAAGAGCTTATGCCCTCTCTTATTTAATTTTTTTGAGCCCATCATCCTCCATGCTTATTAAGCTTCCCATTCTTATTATCCCATATTGCACTAATATTAGGACACTTTTTTTCTTTCTTTTTTTTTCTTTTTCTTTTTTTAGGTGCTTAGAGACATGCTGAAAGCCATAGACATAGACAGTAGCGGTACTGTAACCCAACAAGAATGGATACAAGGTGGCTTGAACAACATTCCTCTACTGGTCTTGCTTGGATTAAAGGTGAACAATTTAAATGTTATTTTTTTTGTCAGGCTTCTATGTTTATGTTCACTTTTTTTACTATAATGTCCATGAAAATAACTTGTTCATTGCCATCAATTTAATGACTAATATTACTAAACCTACACAAAGTACAAAAACAAAAGCAAATTTTATAAGAAAATCAAACTGCATTTTTGTTGTGGCTTATGCATTTGAACTCTCATAAATCTAAATGTTTCCTTTTTGAGATGCATCTGTATATATTTATATATGTATGTGTAATCATACACTAATGTTGTTTTTTGTTTTAAACATTATCTTCAGGTAGCTGAAAAAGATGGCCAGCATGTCTGGCGGCTGAAAAACTTCAACCGGCCCACATACTGCTTTGTCTGTCAGAACATGATGTTGGGCCTACGAAAACAGGGCTTGTCATGTAACTGTGAGATAATAATCATAAACTTTTTAATTTATTTCATAAAGTTGCTGTTTTGTCACATTAAATGCTTGAGCTCTTGAAACCAGAATGGATTCTGATTGGCTCTAAGCATTTTTAGAAAGAAAGATCCTTCATTTTAAGGATCACTTTTCACTATTAACTAATAGCATTCCACATTTTTGTTCTCTAAAGTGTTACAGAAAAAGCATTCTGAAAGTGATTCCAGTAATATTGTTCATCTGTGCCATTATCATTATAATTATAGTGTCAACTTCACTATCCTTTTACATTTAGAACAATTTGTGACCCTGGACCACAAAACCAGTATTATAAGGTTTATTTGTAGCAATACCAAAAATACATTGCATGGGTCATTTTTTTTTTTTTTAATGCCAAAAATCATTAGGAAATTAAGTAAGGATCATTTTCCATGATTTCTTGTAAAATGCCTACATAGACATGTCTATGTCATTTTTGATTAGTAAAATGCATTGATACATTTGGACAACTTTAAAGGTGATTTGCTCAGTATTTTGATTTTTTGGCACCCTCCGATTCCAGATTTTCAAATAGATGTATCTCGGACAAATATTGTCCTATCCTAATACACCATGTATAAATAGAAAGCTTATATATTGAGCTACATATGATGTATACATCTCAGTTTTGTAAAATTTTACCTTATGACTGGCATTGTGGTCCAGGGTCACATATCAATATCATACCTGTATCTTACTGTTGCAGAACCATATTAGAACAATGGTTATTCCCATAGTTTTTGTCTTTGGTGCAAATACATAATCTATTTCAAGATCTCCAAGATTTACTATATATATTCTTTAGATACTGTAGAAAGACATTATTGGCCTTTTTTGGCAAGTAACAATGAACACGTATTCAGTCTGATTTCAGAGTGATAATAAGAATAACCTAAGAATACATTTTCTTTGTTTATGTCCTTACTTGTGGCTTTTTTATGATTGACATTGTATTGATTTCTAGTTTGCAAATACACGGTCCACAGCAGCTGTGCCAACAAAAACCACACTTCATGTGTCAGGACCTTTGTCAGGTGCAAATCAGAGACAGGGGTGAGAAAGCATCATAGTTTCATAGTTCATAAATTACAGTGTACCATACAGTTACACCTGCTTGCTAATAGTTGCTTATATTTATATTCTGCATAGTGTAACGTTTACTTGCTAATAATGTGTTAAATTTGTTCACGAAAGCAGTAATTTCCTCAAAAATTAACAATTGCTGGAAATGTACTCAAGTTCAGAGCAATAGCCCTGCAGAGTTAACCTCCAACCCTAATTAAACATAACTGATCCACCTTTTAAAACAGTGTTTACATGCTTTAAAGACAAATGTATGTGAACATTCAATGAAAATAAGAGAAATAATAAAACAAAATACGTAGAATAACCAGTGTGTTTAACACAAAAGAGAAAAGTTTTGATACATTACCAGTGCATTTTAAAAACACCTGTCCTTTACATCACAATCCACATTCTCCAGTTTATCAATTTAGCTTTTTATAAAGGGAAATGCTGAAAAGTGTTTGCTAGAAACTAATGCAGCAATAAGGAATTTTGCTTCTGGCTAAAATATGTCTTATGAGAACTTTTCCTCCCCATCTCCTCTTGTCCTTCACATCAAAATCCATTGACATATTTAGTTATAAGCATTTTGGACTGTAAACTGTGATTAAACTGTATGTTTCTGTTCTGATTTAGACCAGATGATTTTATCGCTGGAGATTTTAATGCGGTAAAGGACTCATATTTTAGCCAAAAGCAACAGTTAAAACATCTTAATGAAAGGCTTAAGAACTCTTCTTGCTTCACAAGATGCTCAAGATGTTTTCATCAGCTGTTTGTATGCACGTTCTGAAGAACAACGATTACTCTGTTACACTATTACAAATCTGCTTCGAAGAGAAAAAAACTCAGTCACTGAGATGGGTACATTTTCAGCAAATGTAGAATTTCTTTCATGCAAGTTCATGCTTGGCCTGCTATTTTTGCTTTACTAGTGTTCAGTTCACGATTGGATCAGTGCTGACTGTGAATCCAACAAATGTGAGATTTGCCACAAAAAGATTAAAGTACTCACAGGGAAGAGCTGCGCGTGGTGTCATCGCATGGTAAGTGCAGATTACTTTTGTCCGGATCAACCGCAATGAACTATTAGGCATTTATTTAGTTGGTTGTTTTATTTTGAGAGATCTGGTGTTGTGTACAGAAAAGGTTTTTTGCTTGTGTTGATGAATGTAGCGCCACAGTGACTGTGTTCCCCTGGGCTCATCACACTGTGATTGTGGACTATTACAGCATCACATCCTTCCACCATGGGCCATATGTGCAGTAAGCATCAACTAGAACAACAGAAAATATTATAATTATTTTTATATTAATGATGTTGTTGTTGAAGTTACTGCTGCTGCTGCTGTTGATACATATGCAGTTTTGCTAGAACTATTACAGCATTTTGTATAGATGGATCCAGTTGACTCTAGTTCAGGAAGCAGTCTGGGAGAAAATTACCTGGTGAACATAAATTCAGATGGACACTTTCTGCAGGCAAGCAGACATTTACATTTAAACCGATCTAGATAAATATTAATTATATGCATTTTAGTAAATGTAGGCTAAATGTGCATGCATGTGTTTTAGTTTATTAATTTTCCTCTGTCTGTTTAGATATTTCCTGTGAAGGACACACACCCTCTCTTGGTATTTGTAAATCCAAAGAGTGGTGGAAAACAGGGAAAGAGGTTGTCATTTCTATTGACTCTATTGAGTTTTTTTTTTTAAAAACTGTTTGTTGAAACATTTACTCATGGCTGTTTTGAGTCCTAAAATGGACCAAAACACATATGTTTACATTATCATTATAATTAAGTCTAAAATTACGTGCTTAATGACATTATCTGGTTGGTTGTAGGGTTTTGAGAAAATTTCAGTACCTCCTCAACCCACGACAGGTGTACAGTCTTGACAATGGACCAAATCAAGGGTATGATTTATAAATGTAGACAAACACTGTTATAGATAAATGTACATTACATTTTGTAATTTAGCAGATGCACTTATCCAAAGCGACTTACAAATGATGACAATAAAAATCAATCAAAACCAACTAAAGAGCAATAATATGCCAGAGTCTCGGTTAGCCTAATGCAGTACATGTAGCAAGTTTTTTTTATATAGTACAATAAAGATCACGCATGTCTCTGAATGTGTATGCAGGCTCCAGTTCTTTCAAAATCTTCATAAATTCAGAGTCCTGGTGTGTGGAGGAGATGGCACTGTTGGGTGGATTTTGGATGCTATTGGTGAGAAACGCAAAACTACACACAATCCATACCATGATTTGTCATGGTATGCAAACAGTTTTTTAAATACCATAGTATTTTTTTGCCCATTGAAACCTAGCAGACCTGTTGTTTTGTTTGTTACTTCAGATAAAGCTGATATGGTGATTCGGCCTCCAGTTGCAATCCTTCCTCTTGGGACAGGAAATGATTTGGCACGGTGTCTGCACTGGGAAGGGGGTGAGTTCAACAGGGGGGTTTTTACATGCTGTCTTCATGCTGCTTATTCAAGATGTGCATGTTTGACGCTACACTGAGTGAGTTGTCACATCTTAGGTACTGTTTTCTTGATATCACGTTTCTATTGTTCAGCAGCTGAAAAAAAAAGTTCTGAAAATGATTCCAACAATATTGTTGTCTGTGCCTTTATTGTTATCGTTGTGGTATGGACTCTGCTATTTATTCATATCCAAAAAGATTTTTAGCATTATATATTTAAAGAAACCAACAATAATATGCCACAGATTGAATTCATATTACTATATGGGATTGGGACATGCTTTTTTAGGGAAGTAAATTTCAAACCAAATGTACCAATATTTCAGACCTATTGATTTATGAAGGTGCTGGTAAAAAAAACACAAATGCACAATATGTGTTGGCAAATCAAGTAAATAATTACTGTACCCATGCTGTGTAGCTGTACCTTACATACTCACTAAAACACGGTGAGTTGAAATGTAAAACTATACTTACTATACTAAAATATACTTATGCACATGTCCTAATTCTGGAGGGCCCTCTAATAAAATCGGTCACTGGCAAAACAACATGGTTGATGCTGTGGATTTAATTTCTTTAATTTAAGAATGAATCCCATACATGTTGGATTCAACAGGTTATGAAGGCACTGATCTGACAGAAATTATGAAGCAAATTGAAGAGAGTACACTGGTAAAGATGGATCGCTGGAATTTGCAAGTCATTCCTGCAGATATGGCAGATGAGGGCGACCCAGTGCCAAATGATGTCATCAACAACTATTTCTCCATTGGCGTGGTGAGTGCCTTTTTAATTCATGGATTTTATTTTAATTAATGGATTTTGGGTCAGTTGGCTCTTAGAATGGGGGAACTCTTTTTCCATAATTGGCAGGTGTATTGCATTCATGTCAGTAATTTTGGTAGTTCCTTCAACAGGATGCCTCTATAGCACACCAGTTTCATGTGATGAGAGAGAAGCATCCACAGAAGTTTAATAGTAGGTCAGGATCTGAAATGTGCTTTTTACATTGTGTTTTGACATTGTTTTTTTTTGGTTGTTGATTAGTTCACTTCTAACTGTCCTACGTTTGTTTTATGTCATGAAAGAGCCAGAAATAAGCTGTGGTATTTTCAGCTTGCAACATCTGAGACCATTTCAGCTTCCTGCAGGGACCTCAAGGAATGTCTCACCATTGAGGTTAATGATTTTTTTATTATTATTCGAACAAGATTGACTTTTTCTTACCCTAAAGTCTACAAACAAATGTATTAAATGTTTTCACCATCATTGCCCAGGAAAAAGATGGACACACATTTTATTTTAATAAGGAACTTTTCCCATCAAATGACATCAAATAAAGTCTACAGTATTATATTTGTTATGCATATCTTTAAGGCATTTAATGTATAAACATGATCAAGATTTTCTTAAACAACCTGTTGTTCAAAATCTACTACATTTCTTCTGTTGATTGGAAGTTTATATATTTTTAGTAAGTAAAAGGCCTTTTTGTATTGTTAAATAAACTGAAAACAAAAATAGACATTTTTTACATTTCTGGCAGGGTTAATTTATAAGCTAAACTAATAAAATAAAACTATTCTGTAGTATATAGATACATGGATACATAGAACAAAAGATACGTAGAACAACATGTAAAAGGTAACATGAAAATATCAAACAATTAAAACATTCTTGCGTACAAACGTAATTAAATTGTAAAAATATGTCCAGATAAAAAAGTGACAAACCTGACATTTATGAATAACATTTTTTTTGTCACATGTATCTCTCTCAATAGTGTTTTATAATGAGTTTGATTAACGTAGTGTCACTTTCTCTGTAGTGCTGTGGAGTTCCAGTTGAACTGCGCAAACTCTCATTGGAGGGCATTGCTGTCCTGAACATTCCCAGCATCCACGGTGGTTCAAACCTGTGGGGAGAAACAAAGAGTACTGAGAAACTAAAGAAGAGTCAGGAGGTCACTGTTGATCCTGATGCTCTAGAGATGTGTTCACAGGGTAACCTAATGCCTATTGCAATTACATTAACCAACAATTCTAAGGTTACTTAAGGTTTACCATCGTTTGTTGACATTTATAAATGCTAGAGTTGTTATGCTTACATTTGGCAGGAGTAAAATCGATGGTCCAATGTGATTTCAGCTGACAATAAAAGTGGATAAATTAAATAGGGTCATGTACCTTGATATTAAATACTGTATGATTCATGGTTATTTGATGCCTTTTTTTGGCAAAATGTCACCATCATCAATTACACTAAATGCTTTTTATACTTGTAGACATGAACGATAAACTCCTGGAGGTTGTCGGGCTGGAGAGTGTTTTAGAAATGGGTCAGATTTACACTGGCTTGAAACGTAAAGCACATCGTCTGGCTCAGGCTGCTCACATCACTATCAGGTAATATGAGAGGTGGTATACACATTATAGGGAAATTAACACTTCGATCAGCATCAGTAAAAATTATTACGCGTAACTAAAAAAGCTTACAAGCACTAGTGAAGACATTATTCAAACTCTTTTTGTATGCATAATTAAAAACTTGTTACTAACAATAATGAACGCATGGCCTATACAGCCTCTCATACGGTAAAGCGAAATGATATTTCATTAAATGTATTTTGCCATATATTGTACTGATAAAAACATTGTTGCTTTTTGAATAAAGCAACAATGTTAGCAACAACGTTATTCAAATATTGTATGTTAGAGATTCACTCATGATGCAGCATTGCTTTTTCTTCTCATTTCTCTAGAACATATAAAACTCTGCCCATGCAGATTGATGGCGAACCATGGATGCAGCCTCCATGTACGGTAAGTGTTTGAACAACAAAGGAAAGATGATCTACCATGCTTCCAGTTAGTGTGTCATTTGTTTACAGTGATTTCTCATTCATTGAAATGTTTCATTATGCGTTAATTGTATGTAATATGTTATAACGTGGTTGTCACTTTTACATTATATTTACATTTAGTAATTTAGCAGACACTTTTATCCAAAGGGACTTACAAATGAGGACAATGGAAGCAATCAAAATCAACAACACCAACTTTAACAAGTCTCGTTTAGCTTAACAGTGCATGTAGCAAGTTTTTTTTTATTATATGAATAAAAAAAGGATTAGAATAAAATAGAACAAGTTAGTGTTAGAGGCCCTTTTTTGATTTTGTAAATTGTATAATAAATAAAAAGAAAACAATAGATGAAATACAAAAGGATTAGAGAAGCTAGTGTTAGTTTTATTAGTAAATAACTAAAGTGCAAGTCTAATGGGGCAAGTTTTTTTAAGAATAGAATTAGAATAGAGTTGCTAGAAAATGAGAACTAACAAACAACTGAACAGAACAAGGGATAATCAGTATCTAAACAAGAGATAACCAGAAAACTAAACCAGTCACAGGTGACAATAATAAGACAACAAAGAATGCTAAACCTAAAGGAGAAACTGGGAACAGACAAAGAAACACAAATGAATTGCAATTATTTAGGCTTTCCCCAATGTGCTTAACCCTGGGTTATTGTCATTCTAAACATGGCTTTTAACTGCAGGTAAAGAAACGTTTCTCACCTGTAATTTGAATCAGTTTGTTCAGTGTGAAAAGAAGCTGTGCTTGCTTGTTGCTGCTAGACGCTCCGCAACAGACAGCCAATCAGAAATTAAGCAGCGAGGCTCATGTCACCTCGATGTGACCCAATGAATTAATGTGATTGAAATGAAACGCCACCAGTGATGACTTCTGGAAGTGACCCATCATTTCCGAGATCAGGATGCAACTGTAAACAATGATGCTGTTGTATTAAAAAAAAAAATTAACAGGCTTTGTTCCTAGTTTTCTTTCTTTTGTACACTTTTCCTTAAGTTTTCTTGTCTTTGTGCATCTCATAAGGCTTAAAACAATTAAAGACCTACGTTATAAAGATAAAGATATTAGGTTCCCTAATTCTATTCTTGGTTCCCTTCTTCCTTCAGTCTTGAACTTTAAATCACTCTGTGGTGACCCATTCTTTAAGGTTTTGAAAACCACTGTTCTCAACCACATCTACTCGCTCCATCATTTATACTCACAGTCACACTAATTATTGATGAATGAAAACATACAAAATAAAGTGTATTTCAAGCTGCATTCCGTGGAGTGATATTTATAGTATATGTATATGTACTTCCTAATTAACCTAAAACTGATTTCTGTTTTCTGTAGATCCATATCGCACACAAAAATCAGGCTAATATGTTGATGGCTCCTGCTAAATCACTGGGATGCTTCCCAAAGTAAAACTGAAGCTCACAGCTCAGAAGATAAAGTTGATGAGAATTGAGAATATATTTTACATTGTGTTTAGCTTTACTGCTAATTTGGTTGACACATTCATTGTATTTTCTGTTCTTTTACAGCATCCTTTTACAGTTGTAGTTTTAGTTTCACACACAATTGAGTTTGTGTTTGGTAACATTTTAACATGGCCGTATACATCTGCACACATTTTTTTTTAAATGAATTAATGAATCTTTTCAGACATTTTTAAAACATGTGTGGCAAGGATAATGTCAATTCTTCATTATGCTGTCACTTTATTAAAATAAATAGATTGTTCTTGTTAGCTATGTGTAATGTTTAAGTACACACGTCCACACAATGGAACACAATGGAAGTAATGCATTTATTAAATAATCATACAGTGCTTAAAATATCCTAAATAGAATATGGTGCAACTTCTTCACTGAATTGTTCTTTTTCTAATTCCTGTTGTTTTCAGTTGTGAATAAAATTCACGATCTCTGGATCTCTCTCTCTCTCTCTCTCTCTCTCTATATATATATATTATAGATCATAGCTGAAATCACATGTGAAAAATGCCACATAAATGTTTTTGGCTAGTCGCAACTGAATAATTTGGAGCTCTCTAAAAGTATCACTGTGACAGTTGGGAAGAAGATTGCAATTAAATATCAAAATAAATTATTTAAAATTTTTGTTGTTGTTTTTTTTGGCATAAATATTAACAAGGTTATTGACAATCTCTCTGGAGCGTTCAGACACAGTTAATATGCATGAGCTATGTTTTTTTGCGTTCTTCTTATTGGCTATATTTTCAGGGGCCGTCTCTCTTCCAGCCAATTAGTAAGATCGGGTTGGTAAACGTCACGGAGCCTCATTAATATTAGTGTTGTTTGGTCACGTGATGAATCTCACCTGTCATTCCAGAACTCGAACACAAGCGAATCGGAACTGAAATCTGCATTAAGAACAGCATGACATTTTTTCAGCATGCTATGTTCATTTCTAAGGAATAGCTTCTTTTGTTTATTTGCCTCTTATTCTGAATTAACTCGTTATTAACGCTAACAGGAGATTAGAGCAATTGTGTCTCTTGCTGAAAGTAGGTAGATTATGGGTGCTGTGTTGGCGACCCTGGCTAGTTGGGTAAGTCGGTTTGCTTTTTTCTGTAACTTATAAATTCATCTTTTGTTCAGACTGTAATATAATTAAACTTTTCACGATTCAAAGAAATTTGATTAATGTGTAATGAAAGCAGGAATGGTCAAGAAAATCACCAGTTACTTACGTTCCTGCTTAACTGGATTAAATTGTTTCCTCTGAGAGTCAGCAGCGAGGCAGTTACGTCATGTCAATTACGTATACAGGGTATATAAAAAAGGTTTATAATATATACAGCAAAATGTAATATAAAGGCTCAGTAATTAATAATAACAGATTGAATCTACAAAATAATTATATTTTTAAATATTAAACACATTCTACATAATAGGCTACTTTTTACACACATACATACTGTAAAGCTGTGGTTCTCTATCTCGAGCTGTAGTATTACAGCACCGCACACAGTGGACGAAGTGAGTGTGTCAGACAACAGAGACGGATGAACGTGGCCGTGCTTGACAGTCACTATTCTACAGAAAATGATTAATTTTATTAAGCGTGTGAATGCTATAGAGTATTATTCTGTATATAACACTAGCCTATAAAGAATATTCTGGGTTCTGTTAAACACATACTCCAGAGATTATTTTTAATTTCTGCTGTGTTGGCCATAATAATAACTTCCAGCACATGGTTTAGCTGCATGTGTTGTGAACATGGCTTCTCAAGGTGACAGTAGCATTAAGTTGTTTACAACAGACTGAGCTCAGACCTAACATCAGCTGCTTTAAATCTTACTGTCTAATTCATAAACAGTATCTTTGCCTGATAAACCTGCTGCTGCTGGAGACATAAGTCCCTTTAGCACTAACATTACCATTAACATCTATCAGTGACCTCTCAAACAATACTCGGTTGAAGCACTTTTTACTGTTAATACTGCAGAAAGTCTTTTTGCATCAGAGCCCATAATCTTGATTTGTCTTTATTCAATCATTCTTCTTTATATATCAAAAAGCTGCATATGGATATTTTTTCTTCTCTTTCTTTCTTAAGGTTTCTTGCATTTGCAACCATGCAGCATGTCTTAGGTGCAGATGCTGCCCACAGATCAAGAAGTCTATTGTAACCCGAATCATGTATGCCTTCCTCCTTTTGCTTGGTACCATTATTGCCTGTGTCATGTTGTCCCCTGGTGTTGAACAACAGCTTAAAAGAGTAAGAATGAATTATTCTGAAGCATTAGTAGAGTTAGAAATAATCCAATAACTTGTGTAATGCAGACCAAAAGGGGTTCTTGCATTGTGTTGAAATTATTAGATTTTTGTCTCTGATGCTGCGATAAAATAAAGTTTTTAGCTCATTTGAAAGTTAGAGATGTTTTATGGTTTAGCAGCATGCTAAAAGGATTTTAATTTCTTCCTTCTTAGATCCCTGGTTTCTGTAACGGAGGAGCAGGATCCAGTATACCAGGAATCAAAGCCATTGTTCAGTGTGAGATTTTTCTCGGCTATAAGGCGGTGTATCGTGTTTGTTGTGGCATGAGTTTGTTCTTTCTCACGTTCTCCCTGCTCACGATCAATGTGAAGAACAGCAGAGATCCCAGAGCTGCAATCCACAATGGGTTAGTCTGGAAAGATGATGTGGACCTATTTTCTGTTCAAAACCAACCTAATATATCTGATTTACAATACAATGCAATGCATTACTAAACCACAGTTTGTAGAATTCATACCACAGTATTTGGTTATTTTATGAAACTATATTTTATTAACTTTATATTTTATTAGGTTCTGGTTTTTCAAGATTGCAGCAATGGTTGCTGTCACTGTTGGTGCCTTCTATATTCCAGAGGAGCCTTTTACCCGAAGTAAGAATTTAACTTTATAAAACTGATTTGGGTTGCGTTTCCCAAAAAGCATCATAAGCTTAAGTACATCATAGACCCATTGAAACCAGTGGTGCTACGGTCAACTTAAGCTTACAGTGCTTTTGGGAAATGCAGCCCTGAATGGTTGGCAATAATGCAAAGCTATATTTAATGTTTTTGTTGCTGAGGTTATTGTTGTTGTTTTATATAAATATCATGAACACACTGTGCCATTATCCTGTAAGTAAATGTCCTTACATTTTAGAGGATATCACTGCGGTAGTAGATATTATTTTAGAAGTCTGTGTTTGTGGAAATGACTTATTTTGCAACTGACCCTTTGCAAAGTCTTAACTTAAAGGGGCAAATCACCCAAAAATTTAGATATTTTTAATGAAACCTAAGCAATTTTGTACTTTCAGAAAATTAATAGAAAATGTTGCAATATTTCTGTTCGAGTGGTTCAATCCAAATCTTCTTAAGACAAACTTAATGGTAGCCTACTTGGTGGTAAATAAGCTTCCATTTACTATTCAGTATGTGTAAATCATTGTTTATAAAATTAACTACGCTCTTTATATAAAGTGATTGTGCTTCTTCAGAAGACTTCATACATGTCTTTTCATGCTTTTAAAGCATTTTGAAAATTTTGGTTGCATGGACTTTCAGTAGATGGACCCCACTCTGTTCTGAGGTGGAATAAAACAATGACAATAGGGTGAAAAAAATTATTATAGAATTGTTATTTTTGGCTTAACTATCCTTTTAAAAAATGTAATTATCACTCTTGCCATTCCGTCATTTTGTCAGGTTGTTGTTTTTCTTATATGAAAGTATGTGAAATGTCTTTTGTGTCTAAACCACTGCATGCTGTAAAATATATATCAGTCCTTATTTCTAAATACATATGTATAGCAACGGCAAAGATATTAATCTTTTATTAATTTAGGCTTACATAAGGTGTGCAGATAAGTAGTAGGTAGTAATATATCAAATTAACTTAAGAGTTCAGCAAGCAACCAACCAAACCACAATTCAAACTATTTTTACTTCACTGTTAGAAATTTGTACTTGCAGAGGATTTTTTAAATTCTGTTTATTATTACAGTTTTTGCCTATTGCTTACACCAAAGCCTCAATACCTAAACTTCTGGTATCTTATCTTAAACATAGTGTATTCATAGCTTAAACACATTTTCAACTTTGCACTTTGTTTACAATTCTGTAACACACTTATTGCAAAACGCTACACACGTTTTCTTAGATTAGACTTACATTACTTTGTTCAAAAATCACCTGTTATCATTGGGAAAATACTCAAACACTTTCAAAAAGCAAAACTCATCTGGCACTTGTAGACACTTACATACACTCCTAAAATCACCTGCACAAAAAAACACCAATCGGCCTGAGCCTTAGCACTACAAATACACCTCAGGTCTAACATTCTGAGAACTCTGCAAGCATAGAGGCAATGAGAGTCAGAGGAAGAGGAGGACAAAGACAGAGAGGAGTCAGAGGAAGAGGATGAGAACAAAGATGAGGACCAGTGTGGAGACATGTGTCAGATGACATCAGGGATACTCTGGTGGACCATGTGATAAATCATGGCCTGTCCATGAGTCCACCCTAACCTCAGTCGGTACACAGTAGCATGGATAATATGGATATTCCGACTGGAGAACAGCTTTAGCTTCAAGTTTCTTTATCATATTACAGTATTACTTCACTAACTGTACTATAAAAGGGTAGTGCAATGGGTAGTGCTGTGAAGTATATGGAAAAAAATACCATTGTGATGTTACGGTGTACAGTTGTGAAAACAGTGCAGAATACAGACCCAAATACAAGGTGGGATCCATAAACCCCCTCCAGCCCCCCACAACACACACACACATATATGCAAAGACACAAAACAAGCATATATATTTTTCCCCCCAATAACAATTTATCCAGTAATTGTTTTGCTTTGTGGCTAAATTTAATGATTTGTGATAAAATTTCTTTTTTTTTTTTTTTTTTGTAAGAACTCTTGTTTGATTACTGCAGAACTTAAGATTCGGTTTTAAAGAAAACCGAATCAGAGCAAATTACAATAAAACTAGAAACACAGAGACTGCAGTGTTTTATATAAAGTCCATCAGTGTGTCGCTGCTGAAATGAAAGAGTAATTCAAATGGTGCTTGTGTGTATGGTTTTGTTGCAAAACTTAGATTTGTAGAAAGGAGTGTTAAGTTTTGATTGCAGTGTTTCATTTTGGCATAGATGTGAGTTTTTAATCTCCAGGTGCTATGTCTGATTGGTTTGTGTTTCAAGAGTTTTCGTTTCCTGGTAATAAACTAGAGTATGAATATAGCGCAAATTTGGCGAGCTGTCTGGGGAGCGA
>JAUCMT010000013.1:1476232-1486850 GCA_032357475.1 Enteromius thamalakanensis | reverse complement strand
CAGGTATGATAGGTAATAGAAAACCGCTTAGCTGCACAGATTATTATTTTTCCTCCAAGTTCGTGTGCCGCCCCCCAAGTGACAAGAAAAAAATGGCGTCCCAAGCGGTCTGTCTGCCCGTACCAAAAACCGCCACTGACCATTACTGACAATAAGATGTGGTGTTACTATAATTTCTGATAGGCTCAGTTCATCTTAATCATGGATGTGCAGTGTAACGTTAACGTACCTGTATTTGATGTAACGTTACCATACCATAGCTGACGCTTTGACTCACACACGCAAAGATCTTTTGGAATTTTTCAGCTTTTAAGAACTGCTGGTTTCTCTGATAATAGGCGGAACTAATGCGCTAACGACAATCTCATTTGATGCTGCTACCCTATTATCGTCCCCGTTTTGATTTTAGCAGAACCCTTTGAGTGAACAGACTATGTAATTAATATCCATGAACCAAGCAGCTCATTAATCCTAGTGCGTTTTATATTTTTATTATTAGTAGAATTTGGTTATCACAATTATTTTGCATTTTCCCCCTTTATTTAAAGAAACACAAATATACATTTTTGGTTATTCTAATTGCTAAAGTTCATCATTATAATATA
This sequence comes from Enteromius thamalakanensis, assembly GCA_032357475.1. Lineage (NCBI taxonomy): Eukaryota > Metazoa > Chordata > Actinopteri > Cypriniformes > Cyprinidae > Enteromius > Enteromius thamalakanensis. The sequence continues at coordinate 1,486,245 of JAUCMT010000013.1, read as the reverse complement.
AAAATACTACGGCGATTCTATTCCCAAGTTGTCCTTAGAGAGTTGATAATATACCATATATTACATTAAATTTGATAAATGTCTCACACACAATATTTAAAGAATTTACTTCAACTATGTTACTTTACATTTCTAGGCTGCATTTGCGAGAAGTACTGTAAGCTGACTGGAGCTTTAGCACAAAACCTTAAACACACTTGTAATTGATTAGATCAGTTAGTTGTTTGTTTGATTAGGGTTGGAGCTAAACAGTTGAACTGCCTGGGCAAGAGGTCTGATGCAGCTAAATGTGACTCCAGACAAGTTTTAATTGATAAATGCAAGTAAGAAGATACTGATGTTTGTACAGGAATAAGTTCGACTTTCTTAATTTATGTGACATTTTGCCTGTTGCCTATTGCCTGTGGTCTCAACTGCAACAAGATGATATCAGAAGACGTGTGAAATAAATAAATAAATAAATAAATAAATGGTACCAGAGTAAAACGTGAAGGGGAAGAAACATACACTTGGAAGGAACATGACTGAAAATTTGTACTGTAAGAGGTGTCTTTAAGTTGCAGGCTGTGAACATTTCAGGCAGGTTCAGTTCATTAGCAACTCAGAATTCTTTCTATTAGTGTAGACACAAGGCCAAATCACACCCCACAGACAACGCCAACAAACAGTCATGTTCATACTGCACCAACAGACACCGCCCAACTATCACTGACTGGGGGAAAAAAATGGATGCCCTATATCCACAATTCAAATTGTAGTCTTATTAATGTTTTTGTGTGTCATACTTAACATGAAAAACCAGTGAATAAAATGAAAGCGGCTGTGGGTGAAGCCGTGGTTGCCATTTGAATGAAAACAAACTCCACCCAATGCCTAACAGGGATAACACACTGATCCAACAAACTCCAACAGACCAGTTTGTTGGAGTTTGTCTGTGTGGTATAAATTGGCCTACAGACAATATGTGATCCTGGACTACAAATATATTTTTGCAACTGAAATTTATACAACATATAAAAATAGAATAATTAAGCATTCCATTGATGTATGGTTTGTTAAGTAGAACAATATTAGGCCAAGATACAACTATTTCAGAATCCGAAATCTAAATATGACAAAACATTTTTATAAATAAATAAATAAAGGTCCAGCAATGCATATTACTTAATAAAGAAAATAAATTTTTATATATTTACGGTAGGAAACAAAATCCATTCATGGAACACGATCTTTACTTAACATACTCATGATTTTTGGCATAAAAGGAAAATTTTTAATTTTGACCCACACAATGTATTGCAGGCTATTTCTACAAATATACCTATGCTACTTATAAATGCGTAATATGTTGCTATTTTACAGATCCTAATTTGGTGTATTTGGTGTAAAAGAATATGTTGACACACTTATTATTTTTCGAATAATCTAAATTATTGTAACTCCTCTATGCCTCACCTCTCTTAAATGTAATTTTCTACAAAGACCCTCTTTCCAACAAGCACAGCCTGTTCTAATTGGCCAGCTGAACAAAGTGCATTCTGAATGGACGAACCCCACAAGAACGTGTCAGAAAAGTAATCAAACCATAGTCACGCGTTCAGCTTTTCAAAATAAATGTACAGACAGTCTTAGTAGTTTTGAAATCACATTATATGAACTGCTTTAAGGCTGGTTTTGTTGTCTAGGGTCATATATGGTATAAACAAAGGAATTATGAAACATAAAATGCATATGTTAAAGCAGCAGATGAGGAAGAACTTGAATATTCAGTACTCAGTTGACTTACCACACCATTTGAGTTGTGCACTCCATTCAAGTTGATCTTCGTCACAAAACGAACAAAAGGAGGCGTTTCTGGATATCTTGGTCCACATTCTACTCTTAGGCTGTACATCCTGTTCTCATAGATGGTCTTCATGTAAGAAAAAAATTAAAACATTATAAAATGCACAAAGGTTTACACACAACTATAACAGCATCTGTACCAACACATGATATTATTCTGCTGCTGTAGCATTGCTTATTAAAAATGGATTCATGGTGTACTCACTCATTAATATAAATGTTTTGACATGTTATTGTGTAGAAATAAAGGACATTATGAAAAGTTAGGGTTTTAACGGAACAAACTCAATGGTCGTGTACATTTTGACATTTTTTTAAGCTTTAAATCAGGATGGATTGCCTATCAAAGTTTTTATTGTTCATCAGCTGGGAAAAAAATATTCTTATATTATAACAATATTGGGGTCATAATAACAACCGTTCAACATATTATGCCCTGATTTGTGTACTCTACATATGCATCTCTATGCAGTCCGCTCAACTATTCAAAAAGTGTAATTAGTTATATATTACAGGGCGAAAACAACTACTCTCAGATTATATAATGAATGCATCTGGACACCAACTCAGAACCCCCTAGTTTATTAATAAATCATTTAAATATCTCTTTGCTACTTTTCCTAACAAATCATTATGCCTGCTAGTGCTTTGCGGCAAGCGTTATGTATACACTTAGGTGTAAACAGGTTATATATCAAAACCTCATTAGGGTTTAGTTGCCTACCCCCCCTGTAAATATTTTATAAATAAAATCAATATTAACATATGGTTAGTCGACTACTTGATGACTAGGAATATCTTTAGTCATGGGCAGAGGTGGACAATAGTAAATTTTTTTACTCACTACTCACAATGCATAATATTGTACTTTTTACTGCACTACATTTCATATTAAATACAATTTAATACTTAATTACATTAGAAAGCTGGTACTTTAACTCAAGTAAAAGTAATTTAAAGTTTTACTTGAGTACAAGAACTACATTTTCAAATGTTCTTTAATGTTATAGGTAAAAAAAAAAATTATTTATGAAATGCAGTGCAGTAAAAAATTCGACATGCAGAGCGTTTCTTTTTTCTTCCTGATTGTTTATTGCAGAACAAAATCAGCACGAATAGCTTACAATAACTATATACAAGCAAGGGTTTGCATTAAAGGAAAAAAAGCAAGAAAGAAACAAAACAAAACTGGAACTACTTGAGGTTAAGTAAATGATGACAGAACTTTCATTTTTGGGTGAATTATTCCTTTAACATGTTAAACAGAGCCAAACAGGACAGTGGAACTGACCCTAGGGGGTCCGATGATCATTCCTCTCCAGCGTGTGAGGGTCATGTCCTCATCATCTTCCAAACCCCAGCTCACCGTCCCATCTCCAACACCCTTCTGACCCTCCTCAAGCTCCTCCAGCAGCCGGAAGTTACGGGGGACTTTCACGCCTGTAAAAACAAATACACAATAACATGATCATTTTCTGCTGAAATAATGTTTAAAACAGACACCACAGATTGAAGGAAACAATTCTCTAGCAGAAGAAAGAGAGAGAACTACAATTGTGATAAATGCTTGATAAAAAAATTGTAAAATTGAGTTTGTATTTGACATATGGCTAAAAATTTCATTTTAATCTTTAAAAGTTTTGTATCAAATATCTTTCTAAGCCAATGGAAAATGAGCCAAACATATTTAAAATGCATGACAAAGTTAAAATGTTAATCTGTTTACCCTTAAAGCAAATTGCCCGAATGAAAACTATAAAACAATGCATATATTTTACAATATATTATATTTTAATAACATCTACATTTCAATGCAGAAAAGACAGAACCATTTAAAATAAATAAATAATTAATAAAATGTGAGCATGGACCACAAAACTAGCCATAAGGGTCCATTTTTTTTTTATATTAAGATTTATACATAAAATGGATAAATAAGCTTTCCATTGATTTAGGATAAGATATTTGGTTGAGAAAACCATTTAAAAATCTGAGGTCAAAAATAATCAATCAAAATATTGGAAAAAAAAAATCTACTTCAAAGGCATCTAAATGAAGTTCTTAGCAATGCATATTACCAATCAAAATTTTGTTTTGATATCTATATCTATCTATTTATATATATATAAAATATATTATATTAAAAAGTTTTGATATTATTTACAATAGGAAATTCACAAAATATCTTAATGGAACATAATCTTTACTTCTCATGTTTAGTGTAAATGGCCCTTTAGTGTTCAAAATTAATTGCAATCTACTACATGTTACTATTTTGGTGTACATATTTTTATGCACAAATTTCTATGCTGAAAAATGTTTATAGTGAACAGTAGGAAATGGTGGGAAAGAGAGAGTATTTGAATGCTCAGATTTTATCAGCAGGTCTTGACCCGAAATATTTGACAACCTCAGACAATACTCGATCAGTGACGACTTCAGCAGCAAAATATGAGCCCCAAAAGAGAGCAACAACACTTGCACATTTTTTCAGTGGCCTAGATTCTGGAAGAATTTTCCCCAATTAATTTTTTCCATAGGGACTTTAAAAACATTTTTAAGATTTAGGCCTATAAGCCATTTGCCAAGCAAACCAGCTATGAGATAAACCATAACTCTGATTTAAAACAATAGGCCTAAATTTATGCATTGTTTTATAGGCCTTAATATCTAAACTAGATATTATCTAAACTAGATATTATCTAAACTAAATATCTAGACTCGCAAATGACAATCAAATTAAAAACAAAGCATAGTTATAAAACTATTGATTTAAAAATGTTGACTGTATATAGAAACAATATAGGCCTTTGTTACAAAATGTTGCAAAATATGCACACAAATATTTAAATAGTGTATCAGCATGAGGAGACTGAATCTATGATCTCATTAGCTTAATATATACTTTAGTGCAATTTACTTGTAACAATCTAAAGACTGGATCAATAAGAGATTGAGATCTCTTCGCAGAATCATTGTTTTTCACAGGAAATTCCACTGTTAAACAGTTATTTAAAAATGACTAATAGTCAGACATAAAACATTAATATTAACAAACTTAGCTCACAGTTGGAATGTTTCAAAGGTTTATAAACTATCACTTAAAATAATATCCACCAAAAAGAAAATGAACAGCATTTTTACTACTAAAAACAATCAGCTCCCAAAAAGGGTAAATTGATAATAAAATTTGGAAAATGCGTTTTTATATATGTACACACATACATATATATACTCACATACACATTTCACCAGAAGTGGGCTTTAGTGTATTTTTTTTTTAAAGTATGTTTTCAAGATGTATATTATGTGCTACAAACCACTGAGAAAAGGAATGGAAAGGAGTAGCCTAAATGATAAAATAGTAAGACTTAATATACTTTACATTTTCAACAAGAGGTCCGCAAATAAACTGACATTAATGTTAGTTATTGTGTAGAAATAAAGGACATTATGAAATGTTAGGGTTTTAACACCACTAAAGTCAATGGTCGTGTCTTAAATTAGCGAGCTGCCTGCCTAAACGGCACTTTGGCCAACAAAATCTTAAACATAACGAACTGCCAACAAATAAAGCATGTTTAAACTTTAACTAAGCTCAACTGACACAGAACGCGCCAGTGGGCCACAAAACTACAGTCTAGCTAGGCAGCGACAACGTTTTGAGACACGGCCAGTGTATTGTGTTGTTTCTCTATCATGACGCTGCAGTTGAATAAGCTACATGGCTAACCAACTGAACAGTCATTTTATGTTACAACCCCGCTGCAATTTAATCCATAAACATTAGGAGCGATGTATATGGATCTTAAACTCTTTAAGACAGACTTAAACATAAGTATGATCGACATTAAACGCGATAAATGTCACTGATTTGACAGGCTAATGCTGTGCAAACACACCCACATGAATACTGAGAGCCTAAATACGAGTGAATACTAAAATTAAAGTATATTTCTTCTGCGTCTTAACATTTTACATCACTCGTTTTGAGTAAGAAAAAAAGATACGATCTAATACAAAGACAGTTTTTAATAAATTTACCTGATCCGGCGGCGGCCGCCATCTTGTTGCTCAGCAGCGGGGACGCGCCAACTGTGAACAATCGCCTCATGAATTATTCATGTAATAATCAGTGAACCTGGATACTGAAGTTCACTCCAGATCGTTTATTACTTTTTACATACTCCTGAATCTGCAGTAAAGTTAGTAAACGTTCTTCAGTATCTGTAATCATTAATGAATTGCTGATGTGTGTACTTATGTTTTTAATGTTTATATTATTTTTATTATTTAGGTTACTTATGATTTGGTAAAGTAGGCCTATTTGAAAGTCTAGAGTAAAAATAAATAAATAAATAAATAAATAAATAAATAAAGCATTCAATATCCCGAGTAAGAGATGTAGGATATAAAAATGAATTTCTCCATTTTATAAGACTTAACTTTTTTCATGCAGTGTACTGTAAAAAAGGTGTAGAAATAAATAAATAAATAAATAGAACATTGCAAAGTCATAAGAAAGACAACTGTAAAATAAAATAGAAACAGAATCGAAAACACTAGTTTTGGAGGGTCATATTTTTCAATAAATAAAAAGAAAACAAGTAGATCTGTCAAGTGAAAAAAAGATGTTTCAGCTGTTTCTAAAGGTGGTAAACACTTAAATTAGGTCAGATCTGAGGCTGCTCAGATCAGGTAATTCCACCAGATATTCCAATCAATTTTATGATTATTTTATCTAAAATTGTTAAATTGTTTTATCATTATTTTACCCTATATGGCAATAGGCATAATTGTTTTAATGTTTTTAAAAATGTCAGCTTAGCAACAGCACATAAAAAAGTGCAGTAAAAAGTAGATGGGTCAGTCAAGAGGGTCAAAGTCCTGTGTTTGGCTCCAACTTGTGCCAACACATCTGCCTGAAAGTTTTTTTGAAGACCTCGCTTGACTGGTTTAGGTGTGTTTAAAGGGTTGGGGCTAATTACAGAACAGTGGCCCTTCTGAAGCATGATTGAACATTCCTGGATTATTATTTTTGTGGTATTATTTGACATTTCATTTTCCTTCTGGAGAGTCTCTGTGGCAGTTTTTGTGAAAATCAGAAAAACATACAAAAATTAGTTAGAAATGGGAAAACTTAAAATCTGCAAACTAAATTCACATGTTATAGCACCACCTGGTGTCAGTAAACCCCTATTCGCTCCTGCTAAACACCAAGACATTAAAATGCTAATGTCGCTGTGCTTTTTTGTCAAAATTCTTTTAGGGCAGAAGAAGATCAAATCTGATCTAACAAAATTAAATTATTTTAGATTATAAAGAACTTTTGAAGCTTGGTTTTTGTTTCGTTCTCCAGCTGCAGCGATCATTGTAAAGTCTTTGGCCACAAGAATTATCCTTGTCACTTGTTTTCAGACAAAATAGACCCACATCCTCTCTCAGGCATATTTGTAACATTTTCTGCTGACTGGAATTTTTTTCTTCCTTAGTTATTATTTCTGAGATATTTTCATCAAAATAAAATTCTAGGGGTATCAAGAATTGTGGCCATTTATTTCTTAATTCGATTTTCTCCCACTTTCACTTTTTCTTTTTTTGTTATAGAAATGTTTGAATGAAAGATCAAATCAACAACAATATAGACTGTCACAGCCTTCTTTTACCATAAATACCAATAATTTCTGTTTTAAAGAATGGAATGAAATTTAAGTTTTCTTTCTTTCTTTCTTTTTTTTTTATTAATTTATTTTTTAAATATGCTTCAAGAAAGAAAGAGCACTTACAGCTAGAATTATTAATGAAAAAGGAAACCAGGCACAGGAAAAATGTGCAGTATTACGGGCAGATTGTGGAAGTTTCTACAGGGGAAGAACTACAGAGATCAAAACTTTACTGGATGTCAAGACTACAGAAAGGTACTTCAAAAAGTTAAAAAGGGTTAAAAGACAAACATAAACTTATTTATTTTTGTTACACATAATTAATATAATCACTATTTGAAAAACCTGAAGAATGCAGAAAATGTCCCATTTAAATTTGTAATGTTTATCTTAATGTTACAGTACACATTTTATATTTTAATTATTACATTTTTATTGCAGAGTTTTAAAAGAAAATGCATGATTATTTTAATTCTATATGCTAAACATCTTAATAATTAAATAATGCTTTTCAAAAAATTTAATAATCAGGAAATCGTACAAAGCACCATCTCCAAATCGATGATTTTTTTTTTTTGGAACAATATATGTAAAATGCTCTCAATCAGGCAAATATGTTTGCAATGAATTCTCGAAACCGCTTGGCATACTGTTCAGGATGAATTGCAGAGATTTCAGCTCCAGCCTTTAAATTGAAAAAAGCTCAATTAATAATGCTAAACACAACCATGTAATACCTTTAATAATGAAGAATTGCAGTTTAATCTTTTTTTCAATAAAAGTGTAAAAATTGAATCATGTAACATTTAAATAGTTATACAACCTCAGTTGTTTACTCATAAATTGTCACTTACTCCATGCTTGACTGTTTTTGCTGCATGGGCTGCTTTCTTCTTGGTATCATACTGGCTCAGAATGTTTATGAGACCCATGAAGTATACTTCTCTTTGTGGGGCACCTAGATTAAGGAAAGACAAACACAAGAATAAATAAAAAAAGTGAATGTAACTTAAGGGATTTAAACAAATTTAAAGTATATGTACTGAAGTATCTTCACTGAAAGCTTTTAATGTTTTCATGAACAGCTTGACATGCAAAAAAATGCTAACAAGACAATATTTACAGTCTGGAATGTGACTCACCAACTGCACTTTGGATGGCATACACATCAACATAAGGGTCAAATTCTCCTGGACCAAGAGGTTTATAAGAACTCATGTACCCTGCAATGCCTTCAGGTGATGTCCCAAAAGACCCCACAGCCATATGAGATAAATCATTCTCTGAATCCTCCTCCTCTTCACTGAAAGAGTCTTTAATTTCTTCTGCTTCCTCTTGCTCTGCCCTCCCGACATCATGAATGCCCAGCAGCAGGCTGTAGTCCATGATCTTCAGATGCACAAGAAACTTGCAAAAACACATATAGATATACAAAAACATGTTAGTTTTTAATATGTCTCCTGTAAAAAGGTAGTATAAACCTTTGCAATAGAACATAATATAGATAGCATTAATAAAATATGCTAAAATAAATAGCAGAACATAATAAAATATTTGCTATTTGGCCTAATAGAAGAGGACATACAGCATATATGGTACAATTTTTAATATGTATACATAATATATTAAAGAAATAATCTATTATATGAAACTTATTCTTACATATACTGTAATTAACTATATTTTGCTATTTGCAGTTGAATATGTTCCCCAATGTCTTGGACATGCTTTATCCTGATTTTAGAGAAATAAAAGTAAGAAGAATGACCTCTGCTTCTCAGTTTGAAAAGGGGTGAAAAGTATAATGACATATTTTCATATAAAACACAATATAATTCAAAGCACATCTGAGCTGTATGTGATATTGTAAATCATTTCACCTCTATATCCCTGTTCAGGTTATCCAAAAGCTTTTCTTTCTCCTCTTCACTGATGTACACTCTCTGCATGTTATTTCTGAAGTCCACATCCTTGAAGGTTGGCAGTTCCTTCCCCTGGGTTTACAAATGATTTTTAAGCAATTATATTAAAGAACTAGAATGTATTCAACTGCATCTGACTACCCAGCATGAGATGTTTGTTTGTTTGAAAATAAAATAAAAATAGCTAGTTTGGTGTGTGCATTATTTGTGTTTAAAGCAGTTTTTGTCCTAGGCGCTCTAGTTTATCAGGGAGCTTTGCCACAGTTCCTTTTTCAGGAACGCCTCCAGCGTGACGGCTATGAAATGTGTGTAATGAAGCCAATGAATAGTTGGGACGTCATAGGCGGGTGACATAACTGGCCAGGAAGCATAAAAGCACGTGGTATGGTGCCGGTGTTCTGTCAGATTGTCCTACCTTGTCAGATTTTCCTACCTCCCATTAATAAAAAGGTATTACAAATTAAAAACGACTAATTTTGTGTTTTATTAATGTGTACATCTACCTTAACTCTAAACCTACCCTTACAGTAATGCAAATATAGTAATTATGAGTTATATTCGCGGTTTTGGCTATAATGTATAC
>JAUCMT010000013.1:1438990-1454164 GCA_032357475.1 Enteromius thamalakanensis | reverse complement strand
GGGTTTGGGGTCAATCAACCCAGAGGTTATGTTTTACCAAATGGTAAGTTAACCAAGCTTTCTGGAATACACCCCAGTTATACATGTTTGCCTTGTTATAGACCTGTTTGTCTCTACCCTGAATTTTTGTAAATAAAGAGTTTGCATTTGGATCCGCCTGTCCTCGTCATCCCTCTGAATCGTCACACAAGCATGTCAAGTTCTATAACTCTATGTGTTTAACAGGTAGCGCAGCAATACCACCTCAGCAGATAAAGTTCCTGAAATACAGGATAATCATGAGACAGGGCAAGTGCGTGTTGAGTGTCCACGAGGAAGACAAAGAGAACCACTACGCGACCATACCCCTACCTGGTCCTAGTGAGCATCACATAAAACTCATAATAAAAGACACATTATAATAACCTGAAAATTCAACCCGTCAGAGTGGCTAGTGAGATTGGCTGTGTTACCCACCACAGAAGAAATCCAAGTCCTGATAGTGCCACAACAAAGTACAAAAAAAGTGGCACAAAATCACTTTTACTGACTTGTTAAACTGAAATGTTCCCTCCTGGTGGAATACTTGGATAAAAGAGTCTACTAAATGACAATGCAAATAAAAGTAGTTGAGTTATTTTTCATTTTGTGATTTAAAAAAAATTCTTGCAGCTTGTCTGCGTTACATAATTCTACAGTATTTTATATTTCGCAATTCAGCAAAAATACATGCACGCATACATACATATTTTCAAAGTATATACAGTATTTTCTTTGTATTGTCTTTGGGCCAAAAATAATAGTTTAGGGGGAGATACTGTATTTGTCATGCCACATTCTGCTTTCTCTACAGAATAGTCACTAGTTACAGCCTTGGACTTGTGTTTGAGCAAGGACTGTGCACATTCTTTTGTTGTGTGAGGACACAACAAAATAATGTTTTGTGGATTAATAGCATGTCATAGGACAGCTGGTGCCAAAATTGGCACATATTTTAGAGGTACCCTACACTAGCCACTGAGATGAATGAAAAGGCTAAAGGCTTCCTTTTCTCAGAAACAAAGAGGTTTAGAGCATCTTGAAATAAAAATCAACAAGGTATCTGGGGCTCATCTACTTGACATGGTCTCCATTGACATGAAGAGCTATAGAGGTCGTCTCTAGGTGCTAATCCAACATCTGGCTTGGATATAGACAGGTTAAAGAAATGGGTCTTTAATCTAGATTTAACATTAAAGAGTGTGTCTACCTCCCGAAAGTGTTAGGTAGATTGTTCCAGGGTCTGGGCAGTAAATAAGAAAAGGATCTATAGCCTGCAGTTGATTTTAATATTCTAGGTATTTTCAAATGGCCAGAGTTTTCTGCAAGCGATATGAGCTTGCTCAGGTATTGGGGAGCTAAACCATTCAGTAATTAGCAAGATTGGGATAAATTATATTCAGTGTTTAATAGGGAACCAGTGCATTGTTGAAAGAACCAGGCTAAATGACTACATTTATTATTCTTTAATGAACAACTACAAGTTTTTACAAATGAAACCTTAATATAAAACATTACCATTACCATTTAGAGTTTCAGGTATCCTGTGAAGACAGGTAGAGCATGTTTTTGCTGTCTAACTCAACTGCGCCTCCTCTAAAAGACATGAACATACACAGGCAGAACAGGCTATCCAGCAACGTGATCAGAGACAGCATTGGTGGAAGGTTGAAGAGCGAGCTGTGTTAGGAGGGTGCAGAGCCTGGATATTCTGTATGTAATCATCAATGTCTTGAACATTATGCAACTCATAGCTGGGGCGCTATTCAGAGACTGATGTGTGATATGTGCTCTATTGGGCTTATTATGAACTAGTTGTGCTGGGCTGTAAATAAGTTGTAATTTATTATAAAGAGCAATTTGAATTTTAATTTATGGCCAAATTCCAATCTTGAGGAGGTTGTGGTCTCAGTTGAGAGTTCAATTCGCTTTGTTTTGGTTACAGTCTTGTCTTAGACTTCAGGTCTTGCTATTGAATTCATTAAAGTGAACTCAATCACAGCACTAGATGGCAATATTATAAAGGGGAATTTGAGGATTTTACAAGCTTCATATAACTGTATTGGTGATCAAAGGTGACATCTTTAGTTATGTTCTATTTATAATTTCACATAAAATGCTTAAATGCTTTAACATTTATCAGTCAACTGAAATTATGCACCATATATCCTGTTTTAGTAAAATTACGTTTATTTTGTACTTGCTCAATAATCTGAATACGCCCAATAATCATTAAAACAGTGGAAAATGTTTTAAAATATGGCCTAGTAGAGTAGCCAAAAATATGTTTGGTTGTTAAAAGGCTGAGAGTTAGAGCGGACATTTGTTAATTAGGATCAGCACACAAAATTCATAGATTAATAAACAATAGTGATTTAAACATTTTTTGAAAACAAGTATATATATTTTTTTTTCCAGAAACCAAAAGAAAACATGGATGACAAAGAACAAAATACAAAAAAAGCCCAGAAAGACATTTAAAGAAAAAGATGTACAGTACCATAGTACTAAGTTAAAATATAATAAAGTATATGTTTTTTATTATGTTGAATTTATACCAGTTGTATTTTCAGAGTAAAGGAATGGAAGGGATTAATGCCATATATTGTCAAACTATTGCCACCTCCTCTTCCTCATCATCATCATCTTCATAGTAGCGATTTCTCTTGATCATCTCCTCTACAGTCAGGGACTCCTCAGCCTCCTCACCATCCCAGAAGCCCACATCCTGGGATTTCCTATGGGCTTTTTCTTCCGCGGTTGGAAAGGAGGATGTGTCTTGGGAAGGCTGGAATTCAGGAGAAGTACTCATTGTTTTTTCCTCATGTTCTAGTTCAGTCTTCTTTTTTGTTAGTTGAGTCTGAGACGTTTTATTTGTTTGCTGTAGCTCAGCTTCCTTTTTTGTTTGCTTTGGCTCAGACTCCTTTTTTGTTTGTTGTTTCTGTTTGAGAATAGAGGAGGGCATCTTTTCTGTTCTGTCAAGTTTGGCAGGACTCTCAACATTCTCTTTGCATTGGCTTTCACTGTCCTTTGTCTTATCGTCCAATATTCTTGCCTCTTCTTCCACTTCAGTTTTGTCTGTTTTCACTTTTGACTGTGAACGAAGCTCCTCAAGTGAGCCTCGTCTAACTAAAGCAATCTTGTGAGACTCTTGTTTTGTGGCATTAGATGATGCCAAGCTTGGTGCAACAGAAAAGGGACGACTTCGCTCTTTTAGTGAAGAACTACGTCTAAGATTTTTCAGTTCTGCTCTTTCATGGCTCTGCTGACCAGGTGTAGCATCCTCCTCTGGAGGCCACTTTGCTCTGAAACGCTTGGATGAACCCTTTCCAACTTCAGTGCCTAAACTGGAGACTTTGATGCTTCCGTCACTGTCTGCAGGAGGTGGCCATGCAACTCTCAGTTTTCTTGTGTCCACAGAAGAGGTTTGTGGGGTTTCCATGGAGCTGGTTTGACTTTTTGTCTGTAGAGCTGCAGTGAGGTCTGTGAATTTGACCAGTTGTGACTCCTCCACTTTAGGGTTCTGATCTGTAGGCTTCATTAACACAGAGTCTACCACAAATGGCTTTGAGTTTTTCTCAGTTTCCTCCTCGTTTGTTTGTGGTGTCCACCTTTCCTTGTGTTGTCGATGGCCAAAGCCCTCATCATAGTTGCCCTTAGACTTGAATAGCTGGCTAAAGTGAGGTTTACAGTAGATTTCACCATGTAGGGAAGCAAATGTCACCAAACTGAAATAAACGGGACATGAAAAAGAAATATTATTTTCATATGAAGCATATCTAAAATCTGACCTGCTGTTAAAATGTGCTAATATTGACTAATTATTTGAATAAATAGACTGAGGCTGTTGTTATGATAAATGATAAAACTAGTCTATTAACATTGTTTACACATTAATTGAGTTTGCATTAGTTTCTATTATTTAACATTCAAATGTTGTATTCATAATATTGTATAAAAGTAAATCCAACATCACAGAACATAAACATAACAGTAGCAACGACAAAAGTTTTAAAATCACCTTTATACAAACCTTTGCACCTCCCATAGACCCCAGTATTTTTTAATATACAGATACAAAATTACTTTTTGTGCTAAACTGAAAACTGACAAAAAATTACTTTAATTTTGATATAATACTAATAATTCTGTTATGAGTAATAAACAGAAAAAAAATCAGGATGCTGTATTTTAAAGAAAATTTTGTAAAATACAAATAACCTTTACAGATATTTATTGCAAAGGGTTTGAACAATGTTTTTCATGCTTGTTCAATGAATCATAAACAATTACAACACATGCAAATGCAGAACAACCCTGAAGACACTTATTGTTTACGAGCAGCAAGCAATTGAAATTATAGTTACAATAACTTAGAGCCGTAAATAGACATTTATATATTGACTCTGCAGGAAAAAAAGAATGTCCAGGTTCCCGATAACCTCTGTAAGCTGTCCTGCTATAGGGAGACTGAAGGACAGCTGATTGTCCTTCAAGTGACAAACCACACTCAAAAAAAATTTTTTTTTGTTTGCTGAGTTGTCATTTGCACATTGCATTTTATTATGTTAAATGAAATCACATTTGTAAAATATTAAGTTAACTTAAACCATTTTTGTTGGGCCTGCACAAATCATTTATGTTGCACTGATATGTTAATGTTGATTTTTGATTTTACAATCATGGTGAAGTGTAGACCTTGTTGTTACGCTATGGCTACATGAGTTGTGTGCTAATTTGCTAATGTCAGTGATTAGAAGATTTTTTCTTGATTTTCTTGAAATATAAAGATGTCTGTTATGTTCTCATATGATAAAAAACAATTGTTTTTTTGTGTGTGTGTGACAGCTTCTGACAATCTAAGCACAAGCTCCACTCTCCACCATCATGGTAACCAAATAAATCAGAAAAACATAATTTCATATTGTATAAACTCTTTTAAATGTCCAAAATAACTAAGCATTAAAAGCTTAAACCCTACCAGGCCTTTCCATGTTCATAAAAATGCAGAAAACTCAACAAAACTCTGCACAAAGGAACAAGTCTGTACAGCAACAGCAATGGTTGGATCAACATGAGTGAATTATGTTCAGGGAACATTTACAGAACATGTAAAATGAAATAGGTTTGATCTCATTGTATTAGCATGAATTTTTGTCATCATTTTATTAAGTTAGATCAACAAGCTATTCTTTTGCGTGCATGTGACCTCCCAGAAAAGTCTAGGAGTTTGCAAATGCCTTGTTGAAAGAGTGGATTCAAACCACAAAGCAAAAGCTGGCAAATATGGTGCATCTGTTTGTCAAATGTCTTATTTCATCTGTTTATGTTTACTGGTGAAAGTGAAACTGATCAATGTAAATATGTGAATAAAAGTGGTATAGACTGGCAATAGAGAGACAGAAATATCTTCCTTTGTGTTAAGATGAACAAAATGGTTACATATATTAGATAGACATTCCACTAACTATTAGTAACTATGTTACTGTGTCAACTATGTCAGAGCTCGCAAGCGATTTTTTTGGTTATTGGAGGAAATTGTCTCTTTTCGTATGGTTGGGGCTTGTATGGTGTGTGAGAAATTGCGAGATGAGCAGAGTGTCTTACGAGCACTTCCCGATCTCACAATCATGTTTAAACATGTCAAAAAACTTCAGGCGACAGGCAGACTGAAAGCATGACGTGTGTGCTGTTGAACGAGCCAATTTGTTGAGCAAACTAGAAATGAAAAAGAAAACCGAAGAAGAAAGATGAACATGGCAGCGCCACCGAGAATTTGGACTGTCAATAAAGAGGACAAACTCGCTGAAGTCTGGCAAAAACAGTATGAAAAGCACTGTATGATATATCAAGCAGCATTTAGAATAATATATTAAATAGTAATAATCCATAAAAAAAGGAACTGTCAGTATTGATTTCATTATCTTTAAGATCACGTACAGTACTGCCAGCGCGGCCTTCATGGCAAACAGTTCCTTATCCTGGAACATCATTGTGATTAACCAATTATGGTTAGTTGAATAAGTTGACAAATACACAGACAAGTCAGTTAGATCCATGAGCAAGGATTTATTCCGCAACGTAAACAGGCACAGGGTATATTCCACAGCAAACAGAGTTATCAGAGACAGTCCAGCAGATTTGTTAGAAAACAGGCTTACTTCGAAAAAACAGGCATCAGTAATCACAAACAGAGTACACAGTCCAGGGTCATGCACAGATAATCCAACACAAAAGGAAATGCTCAGAAATAAAACCATTGGGCAAGTGCGGCCCTTAAATAGTGGAGAAAACGTTGAACATTTGGCATGTATCAGCCGAGGTACGTAGGATAATAGGGTCAGGGTAGGAACTAAAACTCCGGCAAAGCTTGGGGAGGGAAATAAGACAGCAAGCCTTGGAAAATCTATCTATTATAGACTATTATAGGTGGTGTTCTGGTGGGATAGAGGTTGGTCGGTAACAAAGTCAATAACGATGTGGGACCATGGTCTTTGTGGAATGGGTAGGGGTTGAAGCAGACCTGCTGGGCGTAGATGGAATAACTTGGAAACATTGCATGGGAAATCTCATTGCATCAATGAGGCACAATGTGAACATTGATCCCGGTCATGATGTCCCACAGAACCGAAGCCACAATGCGGCCGGGAGGGATGATGGGAGAGGTTAGCGCATCTGGAAGGGAGATGTCTAATTGGCGTGACAAAGCGTCAGCTTTGGTATTCTTGGAGCCAGTCCTGTACGTGATCTTAAAGTCGAATCACGCAAAGAAAAAAGACCATCTTGCCTGGCGTGAGTTGAGATGTTTAGCAGTTCTCAGATATTCCAGATTCCTGGGATCCGTAACAACGAGGAAAGTAGTGTCTGCCCCCTCCACCCAGTGTCTCCACTCCTCCAGTGTGGCCTTCATGGCTAACAGTTCTTTATCCCCGACCTCGTAATTACACTCACCTGGGTTTAGTTTGCGTGAAAAGAACGGGCAGGGATGGTGCTTAGGTGGGTCTCCATGATGCTGGGAGAGGATGGATCCAATCCCGATGTTTGAAAAGTCTACCTCCACGATGAATTGGTGGTTGGGGTCGGGATGCTGTAGAATGGGCGCAGAGGTGAACCGGGATGGGGTCCTGAATGGCACTCAGAATAGATAAGGATGTCATCAATGTAAAGAATTAGGAATCGGTTTAGCATGTCTCTAAAGATGTTGTTCACCAGGGCCTGGAAGACAGAGGGACTGTTGCATAATCCGAAGGGCATCATAAGATATTTGTAGTGCCCTGACGTGGTGGAGAAAACAGTCTTCCACTCGTCACCAGCTTTAATGCGCACCAGGTTGTAGGCACAAAGTAGATCCAGCTTGGTAAAGAGGCAGGCAGAGCAAAGTTGTTTCAAAGCAGCGGGGACGAGTGGCAGCAGGTAACAGTACTTGATGAGGATTTTGTTTAGAGCTCGATAGTCTATGCTGGGGCATAAAGATCCATGTTTCTTTTTAACAAAAAAGCCTGCTGAAACGGGTGACATGGAGTAATGGATAAACCCCTTGGCGAGCTCCTCCTCGATGTATTGCTGCATGCATAGAGTCTCATAGAGGCTGTGATAGAGGATAGACCCAACCTCTTGGAGGGATGGTGCCAGGCAGTAAGTCAATGGTGCAGTCCGTGTCTCGGTGTAGTGGTAACCGAGTGGCCTTGATCTTGCTGAAGGCGATGTGCAGATTGTGATAGTCTTGGGGTAACTCCTCTAATGACTGGAGCTCCGGTGAGTTCTTGGAGGAGGAGTTGCTGACGGTGGATGTATGTCTCAGTGATGCGTGCGGGCTGGTGACCATTGTGTGATGGTAAGCTCCCTACAGGAAATCGAGAATCAACAGATGGCGAGGAGAGCGAATAATGTGGAACCGCAGAGTCTCTGTGTGTTGTGGATCATGGAAGGTGATGATGAGTGTCAAATCTTTGGTGAGATAGGAAAAGTAGGGACGACTCACCTGGGTAGGAGCTGGTCGAGGAGACCTAGTAGGACATGGGATTTTACTACTATGACTGAGGAGGCAGCAGGCGGCAGGCCTGGAGATCCTCCGTAGGCTTCGACAGAACAAGGTTTTTAAGGGCTTGCTTTCCCACCCAGTTTGTGCTGGCAGTGTGCGGAATGTAACAACATAATCCGCTGCAGTAGAAGATCCCTGGCGGAGGTTTAACAGCTCATCCTCTGCCTTTTCCATTCACAGGATGATCGAACACCTCCTTGAACTGCCTCAAGAAGGGTTGATATTACGGGAAAACCATTTGTTGCCCCTCCCAGAGAGCAGTAGCCCAGTTCAGAGCCTTCCCATCAGTAGAGAACAAATCAAGGAGACTTTGCTGTCGTCAGAGGCATTGGAAGTCTTCTGTGACATACTCTCGGAGTCAGCTGAATCCATGAGCAAGGCTTTATTCCACAATGTAAACAGGCACAGGGTATATTCCATAGCAAACAGAGTTATCAGACACAGTCCAGCAGATTCGTCAGAAAACAGGCTTACTTCAATAAGGCAGGCAGCAGTAATCCCAAACGGGTACACAGTCCAGGATCATACACAGACAATCCAACACGTAAGGAAACGCTCAGAATTAACACCATTGGGGACGGTTAAGACTTCGCACTGAACCGCTAGAAGTCCGGCCCTTAAATAGCGGAGAAAATGCTGAACATTTGGCGCAAATCAGCTGAGGTACATGAGATAATAGGGTCAGGGTAGGAACTAAAACTCCGGCGAACGTTCCCACCGCTGCTGGTCAGAGAGAGCCACAGAAGCACTGTCTATGACAAATACTTACAAGTTTCTGACAGTCAGTATGTTGTGGACTCATCAAAAAAAGTGCTAGAAGATATTAAGAAGACAGTCTACTAATACTAATGTATGGAAGTCTGTTTCCACCACTGAATAAAACAATAAAAAAAATGGTTATTGTGACCTTTTTATTTTTTTTATCATAATTGTGAGATATAAACCTACAATTGTGAGTTACTGTATGAGGACCAATTTTGAGCCAAAAAAAAAGACTAATATGTTATCAGAAGTGCAAGTTTATATCTCACAATTCTGACCTTTTTTAATTTTCTATTCAGTGGCAGAAACAGGCTTCCATACGATTGACTGCGAGATGACATGTAGTTGAAAAGTTACTTAATGTTAGTATCTCTAAGTGGACTAGAAATAAAGTGTTACCAACAAAACTCCTATGGGTTTGGGACAACATGAGAGTGAGTAAACAATGACAGAATATTTTTTGGGTGAACACTTCCTTAAGTTGTACTGACACCACAAAAAGATCATAGTAAAAACAAAAAACAGACCTGAGTTTGGTACTACAAACGGTACAGCGGAAGCAAATCTTGTGGTAAATCTGCTGATTGGCAACAAGTTTCTCCAATGGGTAAACGGTCTTTTGGCAGGACTCACAGCTTTCAGGGACAGGCAGATGAAATTTCTGTTCAGTAAAACACAAGAATTATAACAATCTTTCGGCAATGAAATTTAATATTTAGTATGGATTTTAGACTTTTATGGTATAAATCTCTGATTCCATACTAGCAGTTAACAGACTGTAACATTTTTATTTATTGTTTATATTCTGTTGTCTAACTGTATTGTTTTTTAATTCGTATTTGTATTTGACTTTTATACTTAGGTCTGGAAGTATTGAGACACTAAAGTGTTTATGCTTTTGCCTTTATTTATACACCATAAATTGATTTGAAATAAAACAATCCAGATGTGTTTGAAGTGCAGTCTTTCAGATTTTTTGTTCCAGAAAAAATATGACCTTTACCATTTGAGTGTCCCTGGACCACAAAACTAGTCATAAAAACTCATTCACACTAAGCATGATAACTATAAAAATAACAATAACTATATTTGCACCCACACCAACGAACAATATCGTCTGTTTATTCTCAAGTGTGTAATAGCAGAATTGATTTGGATTGGTTGTTGTTGTTTCTATCGTTGATCAGCTGGAGAAAAAAAAATTAAATTCCAATGATATTGTCTCTCTTTGCCTTTATGGTTATAGCTGTGGTGTGGACGATGCTATTCCCTAAGAGTGAGAATGATTTTTGTCTCTATCATTATCACAAACGTGCTTGGTGTGAACGGGGCTTAAATGTCTATTTATATCATATTACAATGTATATTACTAATCAAACATATTTACAGTGTGAATTTTACAAAAAATCTTCATGGAACATGATATTTACTTAATGTCCTCAATCAAAAAGCATGGTTTCCAGTCACTGAAGACAGAAATGGAGGCAGAAAGACCTATAAACAAGCAGCATTTCAATGTGACTGCATTAAAGATGTGACAAAGCACCTCCAGTGGAGGAAATTCAGTAATCTTCATGATCACAGAATGCAAGCAGCTCATTAATTTCAAAGGATTTTCTTCCAAGCATTAACATTATGCTTATATTTACAATTATATCACTCTGTGTAAATACTAAAGTTACAGCTGTTTTAAGCAAATTACCTCAAATAAAGCTAAAAGCACTTAAATCTTGATTATTTTGTTTGAAATCCATTGTAGTGGTGTATAAAAGCAAAAGCACAAAAACTCAGTCAGTGACCAAATACAGGCAGAAGTAACCTTTTGTGTTTGAGAGATATAGAAATGAGTTTGTAGGCGACAGACCCTGGCCACTTTAGGAGGCTCCTTGTTCTTAGATACAGGAGTCGCCCCACTTAAACTCGATGTGTGTACGTGCTCTCCTAAAGGAAACACAAATAAATTACAGATCAATTCATACTCTACATACTATTGTATTCTGTATCTTTGGCCTACCATTTTCTTTATAGTTTTTTCCTAGTAATTTTCCATAATGACAAAATCTATCACACAATCAATAACAAAACCTCTTGATTCACAAAAGTAAGCTTCATATAAGGCACGACTATGGCAATTCTAGAGGGAGGGCTGACATATCAGGACTAGACAGCAATATCAAGAGTCAATGATTTATTTTTTAAACATTTTTTATAAAATCAGCTCATAGTTTCAGTATAGAATTGTAATAATAAAACAATGGACTCACCATTTATCTTTGTGCAGTTTGACTCAGTGAATGTGTTCTGTATCAAATAATAGACAAAGAAGGAACAAACAATAAAGTAAACTGTGCAAATGGAGTCGGGTAATTAGTTAAGTTAACAATTTAATATTTTAATAAACATATATTATACATGAAATATTCACCTGTACATTTTGTCTAAAGAGTGTTAATAATATTAAATTCTTAATATTCTTAAACTTGACTTAAAACAAATAGATTTCTGTCTGTTTAGTTTATTTATACTTGATAGGAAATAAAAATGTACCACTATCTGTCCATCACCAGCAGGTGGCGAAATCTCCTTATGATCCTTGGAAGGAACACTTTTCTCTGTTTGCGATTGGTTTGTCTGAAAATTACAATCACTTCAGATCAGATCATACTTTAAAAAGAATCCAATAATGCATAAAGAAAACAATATAATGCATGTGTTACATGTGTCTTACCACACATTTTCTCACCCAAAGGGATTTACAGTACGGACACACTTTTAAAAAATGTCCTTGATTTTTGAAGTTTATTATTATTATTATTATTATTATTATTATTATCATCATCTGCTGTGGCATTTGTTGTTCTGGAAAGGGTGATGTCAAAAGTCTGCCTATCACTGTTTTTTGTGTCTTGTGTTGTGTCTTCTCTAGTCCCTACTTTTTGTTTCCTCGTTACAACACCCTCTCGTTAACCTTGTTAAGTTTATTTACTTTATTGTGTATTGTCTTCATCTGTTCCTCGTGTGCCTTCCTCCCTATTTATAGTGCCCTTTGCCCTATTGTCTTTGCTGGTCAGTTCTGTCATTCGCATGTCTGTCATGATCACTCTGTCTGTGTTCTTGTCGTTATCATTTCATTGTCCTTTTCTCTTTGTCTGTGGATATGGCTGAGTGTGTTTTTTTGTGTCCTTGTCCTGTTTTGTCCTTTGAAGTTTCATGTTCTTGTCTTGCTTTTAAGTCTGTAGTCTTTTTATTTTTAGTGCTCCTAGTCTTGATCTCTTGTTTAGCATTTTACGTATTTAGTTGATTACGTTGATTTAATTCATGACTAATTTTATTTTTCTCTTCTTTTACTAACTTATTCCCCTGCCTGCTTTTTGTGTATCTCTGTTCCTGTGTGTCCTGTCCTGTCTTTTGTATTAGAGTTCCTGTCCGGGCCTGTTCCCTGCCACTGGTTCTCCTTGCCTGGCAATTGGTCCATTTCAGTGTTGGTGGCCTACAAGTATATGGGTCTAGCTCAATCATGGCCCTCCCTTGTCATGTTTTTTTACTCATGTTATATCACCTGTGCAATTCACTACCCTCTTTTATCAATCTGTTTTGTTAATAAACCCTCTCTTTACTCAACCTGTGAATAGGTCCTCCTTTCTGATTCCTGACAGAAGATGCATCTGTGCAACTCTGCAGTTACATCATTCCTATCATGCAGTTCATTTTTCATTAAACTTTTTCATGGTATTTGAAACCTCATGAAAATACTTAGCATAGTAATGTACGTGACAATGTTTATCTATTTGGTCTTAGAGAAACAGATATGTTAGGCTTCTGCTGAATATTGCTGCTGCTAAAAAAAACAAGTACAAAGACTTGCTATTGCCAAATACATAAACACTGCTGTGGGCATATAAGCATGAACATTAAAATTATCCCAAGCAGACACTCACACACACCCACACAAACATGTAGGGAATCATTAGGAAGTTATTGATTGATTATCAAAAGCATAAATAGCATGTGCAGTATCAGCATTACATGCAAATGGTTAGATTTTGAAGGGAACAAGATATCAGGGTACTGATACTATGTAAATGTTTCACATGAGCCAGTGTCTAATGCACTTTTATACACTTTCCAAGATTGATTGGCTATTGACTTTTGCCACCTCTGTTGAAACACCAGCATAGGTTGATTAGGTATGTTTGGGAGCTGGTTTAAAGCTGGTCAAGTGCTGTTCCTCAGCTGGTCCAGGTCCTGGCAACTAGCTCTTGCTCAGGACCTGCTCATGACCAGCTTAAACCAGTTTATGACCAACTAAGGAAAAGATAAATCCAGCTTGAACCAGCTGCCAAGCTTAATCCATTAAAGATATGTTTTGTTTTTTGTTTTTTTTTTTTTACAACAGGGCTTGTTAAGACCTTAAGAGGAATGATGGTTGAGTGTAAAGTGGAGAGCAGAGGATAACACCCTTTTTTCTGCAGACTCTTCCTGTTTTTTTTTTTTTTAATTAGATCTTAAATGTTATGCTCTCCTCAGCTGGGTTGCTTTTAAGAGCTTTTTGATTGGAAGAGGCCTGGTGTCAGCTTAGATGCCAGTATAGGGATCTGCCCCTTCTAGATTGGAAGCTGTTTGCATTGGCGTTCTTGTAGCATCATCATGATGCAGTGCCTCGTACCCATCTAAGGGAACCTGGTTACACTGGGTCAAAACCCCAAAGGCACTTTAAGACTTAAGGTCACCTGCAGATACACATTCAGGTTGAATGAAAAAAGTAATTACAGACTATCCATAAATGTATTCTGCATGCACAAAAATAAAAGTTTCTTAAAAAATAAAATGAAAATTAAATAATTAAATAATAACTTCAGCAAATATTTAAATGAAATGTTATTTGTATCTGTACAGTCTGTGAAGCATACACATAGCAAACATACTCACAGATTGTGGCGCAGTAAAAGAAGCCTGTCTGGTGACCGCTAATTCATATTTTGCCATCCTGTCCTTGATAGAGTTACTGCGCTTCAGACTGGGTGTACCTTTATAAGAATTTATTATTAATTAATATCTATCTATCTGTCTATTTATCATAGACTTTATTGTACAGTACATGAGCTTGCCTGGTACATACATATATACCGTACATGGTAACTAAAAAGACACAATATTACAGTACTCAGGTTGGGGTTATAAACATTGACCAAGGTACTTATTGAGCAATTAATGGTAGATGGTAGATAGAAAGTATACAGAAATGGTACTGTATAATCAAGTGCTGCCAAATAATTTTTCTTTAAGAACTAGACATCATACAGAGAGATTTTTATTTACCTTTGTTTGTCATTTGTGTGTCCACATCCTCTGAGCTGCTGTTCACTTCTGTCTGCACCTGATTAAATGAGTACACTATGTAAACCAGCCAAAGACTGAAATCATCTCCCTATAAAATCTGACACAGAAATGTGTAGTACACATACAATGACATTTGCATGCAAGCATAATAAGGAAACAGCACAAAGCCGACATCAGCTTTTCTCTAAATATGTATTGTTTGCTGATTGCCCAACCTTTGCTACCAATTCTGAACCACCACAAAACATACCTATACTCTATCAATGCAATAAAAAGAGCCAGGTTTCATGTATTCATGCATTGAACCTGTGTTTTAATGCCACTGCTTTAAAAAAAAGGAAAACATTTATAAATTAATACATATCAGTTCAGTGTCTAGTCATGTTTGTGTATAGACTGTATTTGCTGCTACATTGTTACTTTTATCCTGTTAAATATTTTTAAAGATTGTGCTTGAACTTTATTCATCTACCGGTCTTGAGTCTGTGGATGCATTTGTGGCATCTCTGTGTATATATATATATATATATATATATGTATATATATATATATTTAAGAAAAGTGCTTTAATACAAGTAAACAATATTAAAACAAGAAAATCTGGTAACACTTTATTATACTGTATCTTACTTACTGCATAACAAATAAGAAGTCACTGTGGAACTAATAGGTTGTTCTTTATTAAGCCTCAAGTCACTACTATTAGTCACTACTATTAGCTACTAAGGAATATGTGTTAACTACCCAGTATGTAGCAGCATTTTTAAATTGTGTTAAGTAGTAATTAGTTAATAAGTAACTATTAAATTCAGTTAGGCCTCCTGAGGAACAACAATTAAGTAACTACTAACGAACAGTGAGGCACCAATGTCAGGTTGTCGCCCTTTCTTCTTCTTTGCTACTAATGTTGTTAGCTAAACGTATTACTGTTAGATATGCAATGTAAATATTTATTAAATGTAAATAATTGCTGTAGATACCACATTAATGAACTGTTAAAGTGAGAAGAAAGT
>JAUCMT010000013.1:1393208-1407680 GCA_032357475.1 Enteromius thamalakanensis | reverse complement strand
ATTTTACCCCATGTCTAAATGATTAGTAAACGACTCGTGTGAAGCACTTCGAAGACTCAGTCTCTCCGTGAGCTCTCACTGCTGTGATTGGTCAGATGGAACAGTCCTTTATGATTGGTCTACCGCCGTCTTTCTGACATTACTAGGGATGCTTTTAGAGAGCATACATCAAATGGTTAGCTCGGACTACCGTAAAAAGTGCTCGTAATTTGCTTTTGGAAGTGAATCGAGCACATCTCTACATTTTGAACTTCAACATTGTATAATGCATAACAATGCGTTAAACATTGTTTATCATTACTTACATTACTTGTTAGCCGGTTACCAAGACATGTGCAAGGTTGTTACACAACATAACATACACAAATATGTATTTTGAACAAGCGCTAGAACATACAATCATCAATTATTAATCATACTTATAGGTAGAAGTTCAGAGGAGCAAGCTGGTTCACATAAACTGGGCTCTGATCCATCTTTTATGACCAAGCGTTTGGTTTATATCATGTTGTACTCCAAGATTGGAAAAGCAGTCATCAGTAAAATGAGGTAAACACAAAAAGAGATTGTACTGCTAAGTTGTTGTTAAAAAAATTAATGTTAACCACGTTTTTCAGAAGGGCATATAAAACAAATTTACTATCACTGGATACAGTGTCTTCTTGACATGATGTAATCCACGCAAATGGGCGGACATTATGCAAATGTGTTACTTAGTGACATAAATTTGCTGACGACTCGTTTAGGCAAACTTGAGACGACTGAGTATTTTGATAGACAATAACTTTATTTTTTTTTAAATTTCAATTAATTAATTCTACCTCTTTGTAGACGCAGAGCACTTTATTTTGTGAGTTTTATTTATTTATTTTGAAAGATTTTTGACTCTATATAGTTATTGGAAAGAAAATAGGTATTGCCTGGTCACGCTTACAAAAAGAACAAAAACTAAAATTTAAGAAATGTCATGTCTTTAAATATTAAAAACTGCTCTTTTATTGTCCTTGTTTGGATGAAACGAAACAAAAGCATCTGCTAATTCAAGATTAAATGTGAATGTAGTGTAGTGTATAATAATTCTGATTTAAAAAGTAGGCTATGTAAAATAAGTTAACATTTAAATTTAGTACTGTTGGGCATGTCCTACAGTGTAGCGCTATATTTCATCTGAAACCTTTTTTTTCTAACTATTTTGTTTTTTAATTAAAGAATAATTATACATTATCAGTCTTTTATAGTTGTTGTAACATATTGTTTAAAACACTGCATTGGCTATTGCACTTTTTTACTCTTCTCACACAGAAAAAAAATCCTTGACCTTTGTGTATAAGGCTGTAATTATTGAACAAAAACTAAAATGTAGAGGTTGGTAAAAAGTAAAAGATTATTTAAAAAAGAAATGTCATAGTGTTTCAATATTCAGTATTTATTAAAATCGAGTTGTATTAAGCACAGAGGTGGTGTTATAGGTTTACAAACATTTGTGATTTATGTGTTTGTGTGTCTGTAGCTTCTGCGCAAGGAGGGTGATTTTACAGCTCCCCGCCTGCTGGATGAGAAGGAAATGAGACCCAATGAAGACATGCAGCTGAAGAAAAAGAACAGGAAGTCGGGAACACCCTCAAAAGTGAGAGAGCAGGACGGGCAAGCAGGGAAGGTCAGTGTGTGGGGGTGTAGTGTGTCACAGTTGTGTGAATGGATTGCCAGTCGGCCACTTATCACGCAAAGTTTGCTTGAATACATTGCTTTCTGTGGGACATTTTGATATTTTCAGTGTTATTAGGTAGTATGACAGTATTACTGTGAGTGTTGTTAAAAAATGTATTTATTTTTCGATGTGAAATTGCACGTATTTAAACGGGCTGTTCCTGTGTGGTAATAGTGTGTTTGTGTTGTTGTGGGGGAGGAGATGGCTGGTTTTTGTCGGGGGGTGGGGCAGTCTGTAAAGGGAGGGGAACACTGTAGCACAATAACTGTTATTGTGTTTTCACGGCACCAGTATCTGCTGTGATTTAAAGGGCTTTGATTTTTTTGAATGAAGCAGATCTATTTCTTGTGAGGTTTTGTTTTTGACTAGTTAAAGTTTTGGTTCTATTATGTGTGACAGTTAATTTTTTTTGTTGCATGTGAGTCATGTCTTTTTATACTATGTGCATTTAATCTAATGGTTCACCCAGAAACGGAAACTATTATGTTATTCAAAACCTGTATGCCTTTCTTTGTTTTTTCAAACATGAAAGAACATACTATTTTAAAGCCCAGCTCACACCACAAAAGATAAATATGAAGATACAAAATCTTCTGGTTAAAGGGATAGTTCCTAGCATCCTAGGTGTGTGACTTTCTTCTGATAAAATTTGTCCAGACCCCTCTAAGCTTTTGATTGGGCATAAACGGGCTCATCCCCCCTGTAGTGAGTCCCTGTATTTTTGTTTGATACATATCCAAACTTAATAAGCACTTTTCTTTAACGTCTACTGACTGTGGAAACCGGAACCAGTCCCAACGGATGTTGTAGAATGAACGTGCGCCTCTGGGAAATTTAGTCTCAAAGGAAAACCAGCCTCGGTTTATTCTTCTTATTCATGATTGGCATTTTGTTTTGTTTTCTTTCCACACTCGTCACTAATACCATAACACAATTTGTCTTGCGTCAAACTGATTTGCTTCAATACTTTAAGTAAAAAAACAAAACAAGCATTCTGCTTACTGCAATGCATTGCACTTTAATTGATACATTCAAAAAAAGATTTTAAAATGCAGGCTGTGTCACTAATTAAATAATATAATATATATGTGCATGTCCAGGGTTCAGGTGATTGTTAGCCTGTATGCTTTTTTTTTTTATATGCATACGAAAACCAAACTGGACACAAGAACAGCTGTTACTTCTTGCCCAACTGGTTAATGAAAGGGAGTAGGGAAAACCTCCAAACCTTATTAAATTAATTAATTCTACCTCTTTCTAGTCATAGAGCACTTTATTTTATGAGTTTTATTTATTTATTTTGAGAGATGTTTGATTCTATATGCTGTTATATAGTTATTGCAAAGAAAATCGGTATTGCCAGGTCACACTTACAAAAAGAACAAAAACAAAAATTTCAAAAACGTCATGTCTTTAAATATTAAAAACTGCACTTTTATTGTCCTCGTTTGGATGATGCTAATTCTGTATGCTTTTTTTAATATGCATACGAAAACCAAACTGGACACAAGAACAGCTGTTACTTCTTGCCCAACTGGTTAATGAAGGGGAGTAGGGAAAACCTCCAAACCCTAAAAGTGATACCTTTTTTAAAAGCTCATTATGGTCATACTGTAGGCAGCAGAAATTTTTCTGGGAATAAGTAAGTTGGTCTTATTGACTATTATTGAGTCTTCTTCACTACTCCTAATATTTCACAGATTTAGTATGTAGTACTGACAATATCATTTTTTTTTTTAAAGATTTTTCTCTTAAATCAACAAATTTAAAGCTGCTCTTAGCCTTATACTTCTGCGTCGGACCTACACCGTAGCCTATGCAGAGACTTTGTCTGTTTTTATGAGCACTTTAATATATTTAAATGTTAAACCTTCTTATTTAAAATAAAAAAGTAAATAACAAGCGGCTTATAATTTATTATACTACATAGCATTATACATCAGTAGTTGTCCGCGGCAGTGTTGATTTGACTTCATATTTATTTGCTGCTGTCACTGCTGTACACTTGTCTGTTGAACCGCTGCTTCTTTGAAATTTGCCGCAGTACTGCAGGTTACACCACCAGCATGCCCTTGGCACTGCATACTAGCCAGACCCAGAAGTATAAATTACAAGTGGCGCGTAGCCTACACCGTAGATCCAACGCAAAAGTATAAATCGGCTATTACAATGTTTTTTCGAATACAGGCCCTGGATTATAGTCTATGAATCATTTTTTTAGATGGGCCTAATTCTGTGGTTTCCTTTTTTAAAATTGCAAATTCCAGTCCATTTAAAAGTGTGACCAGTGCGATTAAAATGTCTTAATTTTTCTGGTAGGCGGTTGTGGATGAAAATGGGAATTGTCCACTTTCAAAAGTCCAGAAGAACTTTATCTGTGATCACTGTTATGGGGCCTTCAGGAGTGGATACCATCTGAAGAGACACATTCTCATTCACACTGGTATGAATATTGCAGCTGTACTGACTCTACAAAAGTGTACAGCACAGTAATATGTGATCAAATTTTATATGGTGCAAGATACATTTAAGTACAAGAATTATCCACTTTTTATTTGCACATATATTTATTGTGGATTTTGGTGACATGTTAGTGTGTTTTACTGTTTTTCACTCAAATGTCTGCTTTTATTACAGGAGAAAAGCCGTTTGCTTGTGCTGTATGTGACATGAGATTTATTCAGCGCTACCACCTGGAGCGACACAGCCTCACTCACACTGGTACGACTTGTTCCTGTGCATTTAGATTTTTAAATAGTAACAGTTAACGTTGCATTTGTTATTTGATAAATGTAAATGTGTTTTTAAGGGTAATGTAATTTATTTGTAATTGTGTGACTTTTTAGAGTCATTGGACTTGATTTAAAAATCCAAAATGTCCGAATACCAGAACAGATGTTCTTTTTAAAGCTGCACTATAGAAGATGTATTTTATTTACTTTTTAATTTATTTTTTATTTTTTGCTGAAATAAATATCCAAAATATTACGTATTTGAAATATTTTATAAAATAAAAAAAGGTTTTACATTTATGTTCTTGCCTTACCCTAATTCAATCAAATAAGCATTACATTTTAATTCAAACTGAGCTGTCGAGTCAGATGAAGCTTTAGAGCTGCACAGACATAATGATTTGCTCCACAAGTGACGTGTAATTTTATGTTGCAGCCACAAGTGGCAACAGAGAGAAAGTTCTGTAGTTCAGTTTTGATGTCAAGTCTTCTGTGCATTTAGCACATCCTAATTTTGCCAAGTTTGATGTGTCCCTAGGTCAACAAATTTTGTTGACCCTGGAACAACATTTTAATGCAAAAATATAGTCTTGACCGTATATTTACACCTAAACCTAACCTTACGAAAGATGAGACACTGATGCACAAGCCTAAACTTCACAAAAACTGTAAACTGTTCAAATCTGATTGGTTATTCACAATGTTGTCCCAGGGTCAACAAAGATGTTGACTGGGGGACATGTTGTACTTGGTAAAATAAGGTTAGCTGTACAAGCAATGTTTGCAACTTAGTTAAATGACTATTTAATGCCTTCAGACCTGTTTCTCAGAGGTGATCAGACACATTTTATCAAAGTTTCATGAAAAATGCATGAATCCAAACAATTTGTATGCATATTAGGCACTACAGCAAAAATCATGTACTGTATTTTGAATCAGCTAAAACCTTCTGGGTGTATAAAGTTATTTGTTATGAGGACATTTGAGCAAGGTTAAGATTCTGTGTAGACCATCATTGAATTTGCCACTCTGTGCATCTAGGAGTGAAGCCGTATGCTTGTTCCATGTGTGACATGCGGTTTTTCCAACGTTACCACTTGGAGAGGCACAGCCTCACTCATACTGGTATGTGTCGTTACATTGGACATTATTTCTAAAACATTTCTGCAATATTTTTTAAAAACTTTAACACTCTTTAAAAATGTAATAAAAAAGTTTTTTTTTTTTTTTTTTAAGAAAATAACATCTCTATTTACGTTAATTATATAATATCTATAAGTCACTATTGTTACATTTTGGATTTTTTTTTGTCATTGTTTTTAGATGGTGTTTTTGACATGGTAAAAAAATACTGTATAATGCTCTCATTAGTCTCATATTTTAATGATATAAGCTTATAAAAGGAGTACTTATAAACAGAGTTACAGATCATAGTGCGTCTACACAGAATAAAAACCTTCATTTTCGTTATTTATTTTTATGGTCTCTTTACACCAAGTACACAAGTCTTAAATTCTTATTCCTCAAAATACTTCACACCATGTTTTGAAATTCTCTCTTTCTCTCTCTTTCTTTTTTAAGCATTTGAGCAATTAGAAAGTTGACCCAGCCTCCCAAATAATTTCAAATAATGCTTGAACACAGACTACTTGGTTTTAGACTAATTTGAAAATGTCAGAATAAGTAGAAATACTGATTAGTAGAATTGATGTTTTGAGTTAGCTGTTATATGACGTTGTGCAGAACTACAATTTGAAGGCAGTTTATCAGTATTTTGTTCTACATGTTGTTTAGGGGTTAAACCATATGCTTGCACCATGTGTGACATGAGGTTTTTCCAAAGATACCATCTTCAGCGGCACAGCCTCATTCATACGGGTACAAGTCATCTTTCCCAGTTCGCTGCTGCAACTTTCTGCATTGCTTTTGTTCGCTTGACTGACATTTTCAAACCATGCCATGTTAAGCTCACCCTGCAGTTCCTTTCTGCTTTGCTGAGCATTGCTGCACATTGTCACACACATGATCCTTGTTGCCTCTGTTGCTTTTTTAGCATGCTAGATATCGTCTGCATGACATTTGCTTTGTCTGTGAGGCAAGTCCCTGTTGAAGCTTCATATTAAATCTTCACAAAAATTGCTTTTCTCTTTTACTTCCATCTTTAAAGGAGCCCTGCTGGTCTTTGTTCTAACAGCAAACGTCCATGAACAAATGTATGTCATTGTGATTGGCTTTTGAGCAGTACTGCAGAATATCTTAAATTCTTAAAGTGCACACGAAGTATGGCACACTTCAACTTATTATTGAAAAATGCCTTCCTTAGTTTTCCTCCCAAAATTCCTTTGAATTTGAGATGTTTGTGCCTTTTTCGTCCAACCTGGCAATCAGCTCATGTGGATATGTCATAAGCTCGTTTACAGATTTTATAGTTTTAGGTTTGAAATGGTGCTAATAGTTTTTCTACCAGTTGTCAGGATTAAGTAATGTTTTCTGGACCCTATTTAATTGACTCGCCAATTTTTTTTTCAAAACTGCTGATTCACACAAGCAGACACCAAAATTTAAACTAAATTGTGTCACTGAGAACAAAACCAAGTTTCTGCCATGGTCAACTGTGTTCATAGTTGTGAACAGTAAGGGTGAAGACTCAGCTGTTAGCTTTGCAAAAGGAGGTTGTAAAAAGGTTTGATTAATTGTGGCCAATGTCTGCCAGAGACATTTATTTCATTATGAGATTTCCCTTCCATTTTAAATTCTTATTCTCCAATGCAAGGTTTTTGTAAATTTTATAAAATAATGATTTATTTTCACATCCTCCTCTGATCACATTTACCAAGTGTACGAATAACTTTGAGCACAACTGTATACCTGTACACAAGGCAGGACTGCTTAACATTTCTGACAAAGCATGAGCAAAGTAGTCTTTCATGCCTTAGGTCAAATTCTCAATTAATAAAATGTCTATCTTGGCAAGTATAACTGAAAACAAGTGGATAATTTAGAAGAGTAGTTTGTTCTAAATTATCATTTTAAAGCACAGTCATCATGTTTTCCATCTGAAAACAGGTGATTGATTGCTAATCAAAGAACCGGCTTTACTGTCAAGATGCACATGACAATCGTATGCAATATCACACAGCCCTACTTTACAATATATATAAAATTACTTTTTAGTTGTAAGATATTACATTTCCTTCTGTAATATGTCAGATTATGGAAGTAAAATGGCTTGAAGCATTGCTTCATGCTAACCAAAATAAGTGTTAATAGCTGGTAGCTGTAATCAGCATTTGTGTTGTGAGTCATTGCCCTAATTAAGCTGTGTAGCCATATTTCACTTGCTTTTTATGTGCTTGCAAACATCTCTCGCACTCTGTTCTTGTGAAGCATGTGATTTCAGCAATATCTGTCAACAAATCAGCTCCTATATTGACATTAAACATGTTGCATATACGTGGTTGAAATCTTATGCATAATTTGCTCTGGTCATCTAGGGGTGAAGCCGTATGCTTGCTCCATGTGTGACAGGCGTTTTTTCCAACGTTACCACCTCCAAAGACACAGCCTGACTCATACGGGTATGAGCCGTCTCTCCTTACCCTTTGCATTGTTCTTGACTTGACTACACCAATGCACAGCTTAGCACTGTTGCCAACTTGTCAGTGTTTTTCACTAGATTATTATTGTTATTATTAGTAGTAGTATTTATTTGTTTATTTATTTGGATTGTTGACTTGGCAATGATTTTTTATTTTTTTTTACCTGTGTGAAAACTTGATTTCTACACTAGCAAGATTACAAACAGGAAACTGAGTGCAGACATGTGGAAACCTACAAATATTCAAATGTTTCTGGCTCAGTATTATTAAACAGTTGGCAGCAATGCTTTAATACCATGTAAACATTGCTTTATAGTTCATGACAGAACATGTAAGCAAAACATAGTTGACTGCAACAAACTCGAGTTTGGGCATAGTTACAGACAATGCAATGGGGTATTGGACATACTGAAAGTTTTTATTCATCAAAACTTAACACTCTGTGTTTAGGGGTGAAGCCGTATGCTTGTTCCATGTGTGACATGAGGTTTTTTCAGCGTTACCACCTGCAGAGACACAGCCTAACCCATACGGGTATGAGTCCAAGGGGGCAATGCACATTTAAGCATATCAAACACTTTAGTTTGCTGTTTTTGCCACATGCAAATTGCATTTTTCAAGTTTCTCAACATACATTTAGGCGTTTTTGCAACCAAATGGGGGTAAACTTTTTTCTTTTCAGTGTCCTCTGAGTTGAACCTGTTTTTTTTGTTTAATTTTGTCAATGTTGTCTTCTTCAGTGACAAAATCTCAGCTACGGGTGTGTGTGTGTGTAATGGCTGGCCCATTCTCAGGGAACCGTGCCATATCCCGGCACAGAAATTCTCTTTTGTTTGTTTGTTCGTAGAGGTGACGGCTGAAAGTTACTGCTTCCAAGAAATGTTTTCCTACCTTAGACCAAAGGTGTAGGGCTTATAGACATTGAGGGACACCTTGAGGGGCACATTACACCAAAATATTACGTTTACTAATTAACCAATATATAATCTATATATGCGTTGAAATTCATGAACTAGCTATGCTACACAAACAAACATGCTTTGAACACACAGTAATGCCAGCTAGAAAAAAAAAATTGTTTGACGCTTTTAATTTCCAATACTGTTTCTCAGAAATAGCTTAATTCACATTTAAGTGTGGGTAAAAGTGGTTTGGTTATTGTCAGCAGCAGTAGTTGCATTAAATATTTTTTGTCATTTGAATTATTATTATTTTATTCTTTTTAAGCAGTGTGAGAGAAATCTATTGCAATTTTAACTGTAACTTCTACCCTGTCTGTCTGTCTAGTTGATGGTCAGTGTGCATATTTGTTAGCTGTTGCCTATTATTGTCTCGTCTTTGATCTGTGGAGCGCATTCTGTGGAATTTCCTCTGGGTGAAGCTGTACTTGCAGGATTGGGTAATTCCAGTTTTCAGCAGAGCGCCTATATTTCAGACAAAAACTTTGTGTTTTAGTAGCCTCTGCTTTCACTGTGGGAAAAAAACAAACAATTCATCTGCTTTGTGGTGTTGAACATAAAAACTGATGGACAGTCTCTGTTCATTTGTTCTTATCATAAATAAAGAAAATCTTAGGACCATGTCCTTCAAAAAGGAAGACAATATAAAAATCAAATGCAACCAATGTTCAGCAGTGCAAGTACATAATAGTTAAAGACACTTATTATAAAGTTGGACCTTTTTGTTTTAGTGGCTAATTCTTAAAATGTAACCACAACCCCAATACTACAAAACACTGGTCAGAAATCCACAAAACCACCTGCTTAATGTTGTGTAAGTCCCCTTTTTGCTGCCAAAACAGCTGTGGCACATCAAGCCACAGATTGAACATGGGTGGATCTCGGGGTGGGGCAAGAGGGGCAAAGCCCCAGTTGAAATCTGATTGACCCATGAAATGCCCCTGTTTTGTCAGTCAGCTTATTTTCATCTAAGCACGCGATTGGCTGCGTCGGTTCGGGTTTGTTTTTTGAATAGCAATCTGCATTATGGTTTCTGTCTAAAGCTGCTAGTTGCTTAAGTTTTCACCATCTTCCTCCCTTTTAACGGCAAGTACCTATTCAAAAGTGTAAAGTAAAAAGTAAAGCATATTATGGTTGCATTCACTTAAGTTTTCTTTGTCTAACATTAGAAAGCTAATCAGCTCAGGGCTCATCAAGTTCCTGATATCCAATGTGAAAGACACTCTGGACAGTTGACGGATTTGGGTAGTTTATGTAAGCTTTTGGTTTGTTTAGCAGCTACAGTAACGTTAGACTGCTGGTTAAACGTTTTATTCTTGTGATTCTGGCCTGCGCTTTCTCTGATCCCGTACACAGTGCGCACACTTAGGGTTGTAACGGTATACTGGTATGACGGTTTATCATACCGTGCACATTTGCTTATTAGCGGTTTTGAAAAAAAAAAAAGAAACCAGATCTCACTCGCGCTGCAGTGTATGCAACGTCTTTGCGTTTGACTGTTCAGACTCCTCCCATAAAGCGGAGCATAAGTCTGATACAGAGGCTGCTAATTCTAATCTCTATCTACTGCTGAAAAACTAATTAAAATTGGCAGTATGGCAATATTTTGGGTATCCGAAAAATGATCGTGGGCTTGTCCTTGAAGATGGATATCCACATGTTCTCCCATATTCGCAAGCACCATCCCTCCGTGAACATAAAAATATTAAAGACGTATTATTTCTGTGATGCAGAGGGAATCCAGTCATGTAATTGTATAAATCATAATCTAGCTGTGTAGTAAATCAAATCGTGATGTGCGTGTCTGTGAATATACAGCTCACAAACGCTGCCATATATTGTAATTCGATATTCTGTGTCTTTGTATGTTCCGCCTATAGTATAATAAACGCTTAAGTCCGCGTGATGCTCCTGGTTTTAAAGAGTCTGCTGTCTCACTCACTACGTAAAAATGTGAACACATCAACATATCTAAAGCTGCTCTCAGTGAATACTTAATGATCTTTTTATACTTTTATTAAGAATATATATCATCAAATACGCAAACTGAAAAGTCAAATGTGTTTAGTACAACCTGTCAAAATAAAATAAAAAAAAAGTTTGGATTAGCCTGAAGTAAGGACTGAAATATATTACTGTTATTAAATATATTTGCTTTTTTGCCCATGTTTTAATTAAGTACACCTCTCCTATAGAGAAGCCAAAGTTGTTTTATTACACCTGATTGTATTTTCAATAAAATATTTTGTATTGAATTATAGAATCCAGACCAATTAAATCAGACAACCCATCCAAGTTATAGCCACATTTCAGTTTACATCCATCCAGCATGACCCTGCACATATTGCTCTCATATAGGCTATGCTGTTAAAGAAGAAGAACAGCTTGATTTATTCTTGTCTAATATAAAGAGAAATAAATTATTCCTTATTTTGTTCAAATGGGAGATGCAAAGCTTTATTTAATTTTTCTCCCCAAACGTTAGACTCATTTTTATTTTTTTTTTGTAAAAAAAGTTTTGTTACAATAAACCATGTTCAACCAAAAACTAGGGCTGCATCAGAATATACAAATATTCGTTTGGAGGGATGGCATTCGATTTTTCATTTAGAGATTTGAATATTAGAAAGAAAAAAAATTAACACGTGACATCGATCCCTGCGAAACTTAAATGACTAGCCCTTGGGGTAACGCCAATATCGTGATTTACTTTATTAAAGAGAAGACAAAAATGCCGAAAATACCTCATTGTGTGGGAGCACTTTAAATTAACTGAAGACAAAACAAAGACAGTGTGTCAAATATGTGATTAGAAACTGGCCTACCACTGCAGCACAAAAAGTTTGAAAAATCATCTGAGTTCTGTAAGTAGTATGAAACCAGCCTAACGTTACCTTATAGAATAAAAACATTTTAATAGTCTAAATAAAATAAGGAAATTCATTTATAGAGCCCTGCAAGGGCCTCAAATTTAGGCCCGAGCCCAGACAGTGTCCAACAGCTTACCAGAATCACCAGCCGAGCCCGTCTTTTTCCCCTCTACCAAAACGTCTTACTGCTGTTTCAGCTATTAAAATAGTTTGATTTTGAGTGTAATTACAGAATGTTAAAATTTTGTTCCGTTTTTTATTAAGGTGATGTAGACAATTTTTGTTTGTTAAATATAAGTTTGAATAATGAAGCGGAGTCGCTTTTAGCTGCGGAGCGCGGTCTTGTGTTGTATTAACCGTGAGCCGCATGGCAATAGTTTAATCACTAATTAATGGATGTCTATAAAAATGAGGAGAAGCCTAAAACAGGCCTGAGGCCCGGCCCGCGTCATTCTTTTATTTAAATAGTCTAACCTTTACGGCGCCAGTAATATACTTTGCTGATAATTTGGGAGTTATTTGTTTGTTTGATAAATGTTGGGCTACCTTATTTAAAGTATTGGTCTAACAGAGTTGTTATTGTTTTGTATTATAGTGCAGTGTTTGTTCTTAAGTAATATAAACCCATGTTTGAGCTGATGATTATAATAATAATGATGATAGTTTAATACCATATACCGTGAAACCGTGATATTTTCTGAGCTGATTATCATACCGTGAAAATCTCATACCATTACAACCCTACGCACACTAATAGCCTGTTAAACAGCGCCAAATTACTAAAATAGCTTATCTTTTGTGCTAATGCTGTAAATATACACGAGGCTTATGTTTAAACTCAGTTGGTTATGTCTAAAATTAAAGTAAACAGCAACGAGAAAACCGATACCTGCCTGTATATTAGAAGTACTAAATATGCAGCCGACTGTCATTTTTAACTGTATTAATTTCTTTCTTTTGCTGAGTACAAAAGAAAATATTTTGAACTGTGAAGTTCAACAGTTGGTGGTCCACATTGAATTTGATAGTAGGACAAAATACAATGGAAGGTCCACAGGACCAGAAACTCGGTTTTCCAAATTTTTTAAAACAGCATTTATTTTCAGCAGAAGAAATAAAATCTTATTTTACCCATTCTCACTAGCTGTTGCCTGTCTGTCAGAAAGCTGGTAATCCACTGAAAGACAGAGCTAGGAACTAGGGATGGGCAATATATATGGAACGATATATTATGCGCATCTCATCAGTAAAGCCGATTCTTTGATTAGCGTTAAATCTCCGTCAGCTGTTTTTAAATGCAGCGCCACCTTATGAACAGAGCCGTAGATCACTGACAAGCTACGTGTTGAGTTTCGCTCAACTTGCGCTCATTGCTCACCACAGCTCTTCGGCTGCCTAAGCTCAACTGTTTCACTCTTGGGAAGTTGTAAAATTAGCCTATTATCAAAAAATTGGAGTGGTCCTTTAAGTAGGTGATTTGTAACATCCATATGAATGTCAGGGCAGTATTGACCAGAGCAAAACGCTTCTTCCCTGTTGCCATCTCTTCTCCCATCTCTTTTCCAGGTAAACGACTAAAAGACAATGTGATTCATCAGACCAGGCAAACTTTTTCTATGAATCCAGTTCTCCTGCTCATGTGTCATTTAAGGAGTTTTCAGCAGTTGACAGATGGTCCGTCAACTGATTGGTGGCTACACAGTCTAAACAAACTTGTGCGTTCTGACACCTTTGTATCATGAGGAGCATTGAATTTTTCAGCAATTTCAGCCACAGTAGTTCTGTGTGATCAGACCAGACAGGCTATCTTTCACTCTCCACATACATTAGTGAGCCTTGAGTACCCCTGACTCTGGTTAATTGGTTGACCTTCCTTGAATCATTTTTGGTAGGTCCTAAACCACTGCAAATTGCGAATACATTTTGAATTCATTAACATTGGATCCTGTATTAATCTATTAATCCTGAGTAAATGGAGGCGTCTGCATTAGATAAATAGCATAAATAATATAATACAATAAATATATAAATTATAATTGAGAAAAATATAGTTCTGTTTCTCTTATGTAATGTTTTTGAACAATTTTCAAATCTAACATTTAAAAAAAAAAATTAGGGGTGTAACGATACATGTATTCCTATTGAACTGTTCAGTACAAGGGTTTCGGTTCGGTACGTATTACAAACCAAATGGTTCAGACAAATACTTTCATATTTGGAAAAGAAAAAAAAATAATAAAGTATGTAAAATATATTAGCTGTAGCACAACAGCGGCCATTTGTTGAAGAAACAATCTGTGCTGTCCGAAGAAGATGTGAATACACTTATCTTTCTGGAAAAAAAGAAAAATTAAAACAATTTTCATTGATTGTTCCATTTACAAACAAAAAAGATTTTTTTCTTTCAATTAGTTTATAACTACTACAATATTACATTTCATTTTTTTATAAGGAGCATTTGGTTTTGGTTATAAAGGAGGTTTAGTTTTATTTGCTGCTGAGAAGAAACCCCAGGAGATATGTGAAGTATAGCTCCATTGTTGTTCAAAGTAAAATATATATATATTTTTTTGCTTAAATAATTTTTATTTAAACTAAATTTTA
>JAUCMT010000013.1:1381726-1393108 GCA_032357475.1 Enteromius thamalakanensis | reverse complement strand
TTCGGTACGTATTACAAACCAAATGGTTCAGACAAATACTTTCATATTTGGAAAAGAAAAAAAAAAGAATAAAGTATGTAAAATATAATAGCTGTAGCACAACAGCGGCCCATGTGTTGAAGAAACGATCTGTGCTGTCCGAAGAAGATGTGGATACACTCATCTTTCTGGAAAAAAAAGAAAAATTTAAACCATTTTCATTGATTGTTCCATTTACAAACAAAAAAGATATTTTTCTTTCAATTAGTTTATAACTACTACAATATTACATTTCATTTTTTATAAGGAGCATTTGGTTTTGGTTATAAAGGAGGTTTAGTTTTACTTGCTGCTGAGAAGAAACCCCAGGAGATATGTGAAGTATAGCTCCATTGTTGTTCAAAATAAAATATATATATATTTTTTTTGTTTAAATAATTTTTATTTAAACTAAATTTTAAAATGTTAGTTAAAGTTTATGTTAGTTTTAATAAATAAAAATGTGAAAAAAAATCAAAGAAATTGTTTTTTTTTTTTTTTTTTGCTGTATCGTCCGAACCATGACACCAATGTGTCGTATCGAACCGTACTGTGATTTTTGTGAACCGTTACACTCATTTTTATATATATATAATATAACAGTAATGGAATGAGATGCACAAATTAAACTTGGTTTTACAAACATGAATTGAATTCACAAATAAATAAAAAAGAGCCTTAATGCTGCAGCAAAAGTTGGTGCTTGTCTACACATTTAGTATTTTCTGTATGGTACATGGAGTATAGTGAACTGTTTTCCGTTGGGGAGGATGAAATCAGTTTTGTTTTTTGGTTACACAAATCACTGTGTCATTTAAAATAGCACAAAGCAGATCAGATGTGCAAATTTCATATCAAATGTAAAAGGGGCTTCTGTTAGACCATTAGTTAATCTGTAGTTTTTATATTTCAGTTATGGGGCACAAATGGCACCATTTCCTGAGAATGAGCCTACTGTTGTTGTTGTTTTTTTGTTTGTTCCTTTTTTTTGTTTTGTTTAGTTATTATTGGATAATTATAGTCAACTCCATTTATTTACTTTTTATTATTCTTATTTTATTAGAGGATTTTCCATCAATTTTTATTTTAAGCTATTTCCTTTGTGAATGTTCTGTTATCTTTGCTGCGTATAAGCTGATATCCAGACGTCCATTCTAATACTAGTACTCTGCATCTAGGGGTGAAGCCCTTTGCTTGCACAATGTGTGATATGAGGTTTTTCCAACGCTACCATCTCCAGAGACACACCATCACCCATACGGGTATGTGTCGTCTCTTTGTACCCCTCTCACACTGCTGGTTTTGTTCAGCATGTAAAAGAAATGACCATAAAATAATAAAAATTTATAAACTTTTGCCATTAAAATTTTTATATTGTTGAGACTTATAAAAGGAGCAGTGAGGTTTGCATGAAGTGTTATGGTTATTTACCTGATGAAGGAATGGCAAATTTCCAAAAAATTACAAACAATTTTATGCAGTGGTTTATGTTTGACTTGATAGTGGTTGGTTGTTTTCGAAGTGAGATGCATATCATCTAAAAAAAATTTTGTTTGTTTTTTTGGGGAAGACACGAATCTAGTGATGGCTAAATATTCTCATCTATTTGTAGGAAAACAAAAAGGTTTTATCATAGGAAATGTGATCACTTTATTACTGCAATATTTTTAGATTGAAGAGTCTTCTGTACTGTCAAGTATAACTACAGTCAGTTAATGATGGTGGATATTTCTGAATTCGGCAATAATTAATGAAAAACACATTTCGAACATCAACACTTTGTTAGAGAATTAAACCACGATGTAGTCATACTGACATGGCAACTGGATCGGAATATAAAATTAGGCTAATCATCTTTGATTATCAATTGGAATTTGTTAAGTTGTAT
Organism: Enteromius thamalakanensis; assembly: GCA_032357475.1. NCBI lineage: Eukaryota > Metazoa > Chordata > Actinopteri > Cypriniformes > Cyprinidae > Enteromius > Enteromius thamalakanensis. The sequence continues at coordinate 1,391,202 of JAUCMT010000013.1, read as the reverse complement.
TATTGAGATGATGCGTATGGTTAATATTTTGCTCTGGTCATTTAGGAGTGAAGCCGTATGCTTGTTCCATGTGTGACATGCGTTTTTTCCACCGTTACCATCTGCAGAGACACAGCCTCACTCATACTGGTATGTGTCTTTCTGTCTTACCCCCACCCTTAGATCATATCTGAGCTCTGCTGCCATTGTCTAACAGGACGTATGCAATTTAAATATTACGTTTAGTACATTACTTTTTTTTAGAGAAATTTCCACTTTCTTTTATTAAATAATTGTGCCCTTGGGTTAAAGTGTATACTGTCAGCTACCCTTGACACTACAGATGTATACATTTCCTTATTATTTTTTAAGTAAATGATTATTTGTTAATTTATTATACATTAACATAGTTCATCCAAAATGAATATACTTTTATAAATTTTTATTTAAGTAATTGCACAAAATCAGACCAAAATTAAGCTTAATCTTCTTTATTCTGAATTTGAGAAAAATAATAATTCCTTAGTTAAGTACTAAAACATTTAAGTATCAAGAAAAAAAGAGAAAGTACTACCAAAAAGGTAAAATGGTTAAAACTATAAGCTCAGTTACACTTTAAACTAAACGGATTAAACTTAATCCAGAACCCGAACAAAACGATTTCCGTGTTTCTAAAGTGGCAGCACTGCAGTGTACTTCATGTCTAGTAGATGCTCACTTTGTGAACTGCTCTTAGCATTCTATTTATAGCTCACACTACTTGGCCAATGAGATTGTAGACTGTATGTTGTTCTTTGTGTTGCGCAATTCCCATGACTGATTGGTTTAAGTTGACAGGTGGCAGTAAGGCTAATACACTGCTACTTTGTGCATTTAGGGGTGAAGCCTTATGCTTGCACCATGTGCAACATGCGTTTTTTCCAACGCTATCATCTACAGAGACACAGCCTCACCCATACGGGTAGGTGGAATCTCTGTGTATATATTATTATGAATTGCTTCTCAAAGCAGGGCTCGCAAAATTGCTAGTGAGACCAAAAAAAAAAAAAAGATGAAAAGACGTCCGGGGCTTAGTGTTTTCCAAAAATGTGTTACTGCACTGTCTTACGGACTTTCTTAAGTAGTTATTCACATTGTTCTAGTGCTTATAATAGTGAAACGGATCATAGTTGGTCATTTGCATGCATTGCTAATTTAAACATTTAAGCATTTAAACCATTCGAGCACACAAAGAAGCAAATGAGAATATTGTCTTGTGTGCTTTTATTTATCTTTAATTTTTTGCGCACACATTGAAACCACACACAGAGTGTTTCAGACAGCATGCAACACAGAATTGATGTAACTGAGCTGACACATACATGCACAAATTAACTCAACACACCTGTCTTGCGGATGTCTGTCATTAATGCTAATTTATACAGTGAACACCATGCCGTTACTTTACACTTAATTATTACATTTCTGTACCTGAAAACTGTTAAGCATTATTTTATTTCTAACTTTCTGTTTTTATTTAAATATGGTAAAAAACCCATCCTTCACTCTTTCACTCATCCTTAAAAACAATCTTTTACGTACACTTCCACTTTTACTTCATTTTTATTTATGCTACTAGTTCTTTTCTGTTTTGTTGATTGAATTATAAAGAACTTTTTTTTGGTTGGTGGTGGTGTTTTTTTTGTTTTTTTGCACATCCTAAAAATGTATTTAATCTGTGACTTAAAATCTGTAACATAATCCAAAACGTGAGTCTTGTGATCCATTGCACCCCTACTTTTTTTGAAGGAAATTACAATCATGGAAGTTTTTAATCATGCTGGTTTTCTGCAGTGTTTTTTTCACCCCCTCGCTACTTAAATTCATTTTGAGCTACCAAAATCTGAAGAATGCCTAACTGAAGGGCTGCCAGAGATTTTTACATTTTGCGAGCCCTGCGAAAGCTCTCAGTATTTTATGGAGAGACACAATCTGTTTAAACTACAACAAACTCGAGTTTGTATTATTCTTAATCAAGAATGATAATAAAATGCCGCCTCCTTATTTGTTTTGAATTGAATTGCTCTTCTGATTAAAGAGCAGGGGCTTATAAACAGGCATGTCTGACAACAAAATCTTTGTGGCACACACAAAATTTCACTTTGTACTTTATCTAATTTATTTATGCTTTGTAATGTAGTCCACATGTATTTATAAGGTTTATTATTATATATATATTTATACTGCAAATGCACTTAAATGAGCAGGATTTTTTCCCCCTAAAATGCTGTATTAATAGAAACGCATTCATGACCTGTTGGTGCTCTGTGCATTTAGGGGTGAAGCCGTATGCTTGTTCGATGTGTGACATGAGGTTTTTTCAGCGTTACCACCTGCAGAGACACAGCCTCACTCATACGGGTATGTGTCATCTCAAACCCCTGCCTTTTTGTAGTTAATGTTACATTTCTGCATGCTGAATGGCTTTTTAAATTTTGAAGCCACAACCATTTTATGCTTCCTTGACACATGAAAGCATAAAATGGACATTATTAAATTGATCCTATTCACAAATTAAATTCAGAGTCATCAACATTTATTAATTTAATAATAGTGCTTCATTAAGGTCTTACTATGCACCTAATAGATGTGCAGTATATCTGTCATCAAAGGCATCATGTCACTTATTCACTAATAGCACCCTGCCATGCTGCCCCATATCCACCATTCCCAGAAACTGCTTATTTATTTGCGGTAACACTTCAGAATAGGGGTCCAAAATAATGCATTAGTTAAGCATTAATTAATGGTTAATTTGTCATTAATAATTAAGCATTAGTTGAGCAAAAACACACTAGTAATTAATGATTAACTTAACATTTTAATCATTAATTACTACTGTGTTTTTGCTCTACTAATGCTTAATTGTGAACACATTTTTTAATTAATCTTTCATTAAATCCTTGGGTACTGTTTGAATAACAGAAACAACATTAATTCACTTTATGTGTAATTAAATAAAAAAAAATACATATTTCTTTTAGCCGCTTTTGCTTTATGATGTTTGGGAAAATTATTTTCATTTAAAATAATCCAAACACACAAACTGCACTAGACAAGCACTTTTTGGTCTTATAATATTGCAAGTGGTATAATAATTCAAACAGATTTAATGTCATTGAGGGAAAAAAAATTGAGCATGCTGTAAATTTTTTAAGCAGCGTTTTTTTATTTTTTGCTATGAATGTTGTGTAAAGACATTCACTCACTAAAACTGACTCTGCATCTAGGGGTGAAGCCGTATGCTTGCTCGATGTGCGACATGCGGTTTTTCCAACGTTACCACTTGGAAAGACACAGCCTGACTCATACTGGTATGTGTCTGCTTACTGTACCCCTGATTTGTACCCAGTATTCATTGATTGGATCTAAAGTTTGAATCATACAATAATTGCAATAAATCAAAGTCAACACATTTAAAATGAGTTTAACCGTTTAATTTACTGCTCTTGGGTGCAAGTTATGCAAAACTCACTCTTACGCTCGTGTGTAATATTTCCTGCCTCATGTTTCTGTGGAGGTGCTTTTGTGTTGATTAAGTTTATTTACATTAAGTATTAAATCGTCACTGATTAAAAAACTTACCCCCAATTTCAAAGACAAGGCACTAGTCCCAGACTAAATTGCATGTTTGAGCTGTCTCAGATGAAAATATCTTGCTCTGAGATATTTAAATATCTTAAACGTGTCAGTGTCATTGTTCTGTGTTAAGATGCACACCTGTGATATTTTCTTATAAGACATTTTTGTAAAAGTAGCTTAAATATCTTAATTTAACTAACGCTTAGTCCTCGCTAAAACTAAGCCCCGTTTGTGAAACCAGGCCTTATAGTAGTTTCTTTTCACCACTTTCAATGATCAGTCATATTTATTGTCCAAGTGGGTTGAACATAGCCTCAAGTCTCAAACTAGGTTTCTGATTATTTAAAACCAAAACCCCAGTGTGCCACTTTACATTCAAGCAGTTCTTTATTCCATGTTAAACTCTACAAACTCGAGTTTGTATGGAGTCATATGCTTTAATTATTTCTAAGCATGAATATACTGTCTATTTTAGATTTCACGTGGGAACCCATATGACAACCAGTCTCTATCCTTTCATGTCAGAAACAGTGTTTTAGAATCTCTGTTGTGTTTTGTGGCATGCTGTGAGAATGAAGATGTGGAGTGATTCAATGAAGACTCTCTTTCTCTGTTAGGAGAGAAGCCGTTTGCTTGTGACATGTGTGACATGCGGTTCATTCAGAGGTATCATCTGGAAAGACACAAGCGTGTTCACAGCGGTGAAAAGCCTTACCAGTGTGAGCGCTGCCAGCAGGTAAGAACACGCTTTATTTTGTTTCCAAAACACTATAAATCGATTTTGATTTTAATTCTGTACTACGAAATTGGCAAAGTAAAAATTAGTTGAGGAAAACTAGATGACAGGTTTATTCAAAGGGCTGCCATTACTGGTATATAATGACATCATCTTATGTTGTTCATGAATGTCACTACCGTCAGTGTGAACGCCTATGAGTTTACAGAGACTGGTGGTGAAGCAGTGGAATTAGCGGTGTAAACGGGGCTTTAGTCCTTAAAGCTGTCTAAACCAAATGCAACAAAGTAAACAAAATGTAAGCTTAATGTCAAAGGCTAAATGATGATGCCACTGTTGCTAGGTAGGTGAGTGAAAAGTTCTGTTGTTAACTCTTGTCTTCATGTACTTACGGTTCCAAACCCATAAGACTTTGATTGATCTATGAAACTAAAATTGATATAAACACTGCTCAAAAAAATATAGGGAACACTAAAATAACACATCCTAGATCTGAATGAATGAAATATTCTTATTAAATAGTTGAATGTGCTGATAACAAAAATCACACAAAAGTTTAAAATCAATGGAAATCAAATTTAGTCACACTCAAAATTGAAATGGAAAAACACACAACAGGCTGATCCAACTTTGATGTAGAATCCTTAAAACAAGTCAAAATGAGGCTCAGTGTGTGTGGCCTCCACAAGCCTGTATGACCTCCCTACAACGCCTGGGCATGCTCCTGATGAGGTGGCGGATGGTCTCCTGAGGGATCTCCTCCCAGAGTCTGGTCTGGGAAACGGGCGGGCCAGTCTATAGCATAAATGCCTTCGTCTTGCAGGAACTGCTGACACACTCCAGCCACATGAGGTCTAGCATGTCATGCATTAGGAGGAACCCAAGGCCAACCGCACCAGCATATGGTCTCACAAGGGGTCTGAGGATCTCATCTCATTACCTAATGGCAGCCAGGCTACCTCTGGTGAGCCCATGGAGGGCTGTGCGGCCCTCCAAAGAAATGGCACCCCACAAAATTACTGACCCGCCAAACCGGTTAAGTTTGGGGATGTTGCAGGACATTCTCCACGGCATCTCCAGACTCTCTCATGTCTCTCACATGTGCTCAGTGTGAACCTGCTTTCATCTGTGAAGAGCACAGGGCACCAGTGGCGAATTTGCCAATTTCAGTGTTCTCTAGCAAATGCCAAACGTTCAGTTTAATTGTGGAGTTACATTATGTTGTTTAAGTGTTCCCTTTATTTTTTTGAGCAGTGTTCTGAAACACATTTTTAAATGGGGTCGGTGAACTTTTAGCATCAATGAAATTATGATACTGTTAATGTTAAAAGCCACAGTAAAGCCACTGTTGCTGATGGTGTTAAAACATAAACAAACAAGCAAACAACATGAGAGTGAGTAAATGATAAATAATTTTTAAAGGGTGTGTTCAACCACAATTTCTGATATTCAAGATATTTTTGATGAAAACCAAGAGCTTTCTGTTCTTTTTTGTTTTTTTCCAACTACAAGTGGAATAAACATTTAATAAAAAATCTAAAGTGCAAGCTGTAAATCAGTTTCATGTCTGTAAAGTCAAAAGTTCCACTAACTTTTCTGTTTTTCACCTCAAGAACTTCTCACGGACAGACCGGCTGTTGAGACACCGGCGATTGTGTCAGGGTCGCGGTGTGGCAAAAGTTGAGGCCCAGCCTTGTTCTTTCACCCAGGAGCCTCCCTCAGCTCCTCCGTCCACGTGGAGTCCACTACATCCTGCCCCGGGCCGGCTCGCCGTCTGACACCATACTCTTGAGATGACAGCACACCCTGACCTCTCTCAGAGTCACTGGCTCTGTGGCGCCACCTGCTGAAAGAGAGATGCGCTACAGACAGGATGAGGGGAAATTCTCCTCTTTTCTTTCTTTATTTAGAAACAAACAAGGTTCTCTTTTGATCCTCGAGAGTTGTTTTATACTTTTTGGTAATATATTATGGGGCTAGAAGGGGGTTTATGGTACTTTTAAGAGGCAAAGAACAAAAAAAAAAAAACTCCTCTAACATGGACATTTCATGTTACTAACCAAAAAACAAAAGGTACAACCCATCGTCTATCGACTGGCACCTATTGATAAACCCTTCATGTAAGATGTAACACCATTGTGTGATTAAATTCAGCATCATGTGTGATGTATAGGCCTGCTGTAAAGTGCTATGGGTGAGTTCCCTACTGTCCTGAGGACTCAGGTAATGTCCTACTACCATCGCCAGATCTGCGATCACAGGCTTTTTCTCAATGATAAATGTTTGATCTGATATTGTAACTACATATGACTTTGAAAGATGTGTATATTACTATGTGTAACAGCTGGTTTGTTCTCTGTCATTGCCATGAGCTTGTGGAAATGACATCATCCGTTGAGTTCTACTCACTGGAAGTGTCCCTTTCTCTGACGTCGCTAACTTAATGACTGGCAGATCTCACAAGACCTGTCAAGGCCATGTTTTGGGGATCATTGGCCCTCACAATCATAAATTTAGCATCAAGGAAATAGGCCTGTTTAATGCCATTAGGGTTTTCATTGTTACAGTATTTTTTATGAACACATTTCATAGCACATTTCACTGATATTCTTATTACCGTTTTGAATAAAAGTGATTTTTGAATATGCATTAAAATTATATATTTAACTTTGTCCTAGTGGCTTATTTGGGCAATAGGAGATATCAATAACAGCATTGAGAATTACAAGTAAAATGGCTGTTTGCATTACGTAATGAGACATTTCAGCACCTATAAATAGGTTTCATTTTATGCCAAATGTTTTTTGTTCCCCCTTCCTGATTTTGGAGTGATACATGGCTGAGATATGTTTTTGTGAGATTCATTGTAGAGTTACTATTAATGCATCAACATTGTAAATGACACAATGAAAACGTCCAAAATCACCACAATTTCATGTACAGATTTATATGTGCAGCATATATAATAAGATCTTGTGGCCTTAGGATGTGTTCATGTGCATTGTTTTGTATTTGTATTTTTTATTTTACCCCCCCTTAATTATATACATATTATTTTACTGATATTGACATGAGGACAGTTTGTCTGTCTGTTGTTTTCTTTCCAAAGTTATTTTAATGTTATATTGCCTTGTGTTCAAGCACAGCTGTGTTATATCTATTGATCTAGATTTGCTGTTTTGTTGTAATATCTGAGATGGAGGTTTTAAAGTGGAGGTTTCCAGTGTGACATAGCAGTGTTGTCTTATGCATAGGTTTACTCTAATGTGAATCTGCATATGCAATGCCATCAGTAAATGTGGGCCACTAAAAAGATGACAAGGGCAGAGATCTGATGTTATTGTTGCACCAAATGATATTGTATCTGTCAGTTTATTAACTTCTCATTCTATTGTTACCATGATATCTACTGTTTGACGAGAGTCTCGTCTGTATTTTTTAAGAGCTGATGGACAACTAGGGATATATTTGGGCATTTCCTTGAATCAGAATGATTTCTGGTAATAGTATCTGGCAACTACAAAGAGTATATCTTGAGAGGGATGTCTGCTGTTTATTGACATAAGATTGCTGCATTTCTATGTAATGACTGAATTTTTTATTTTTTTTTGTAATGTTACATGTTTATATACTGTAACTTAATTGGTTAAAACTTTTAGTTCTATAGTAACAAACTTTGTGTATTTTAAGGACCTTTCTATGCTAATATAATTTTAAAACACCGGAGAGAAACATGTGAAATGATCATCTATACACATATACAGTTAAATATTGCGTAAACACATAATTAGTATGTGGTTACTAAGCAAAGCATCTCTCCAAAGTGTTGGGAACAATATTGCAGTGTGCATACTCTGATGTCTGAATTAAAAAAGAAGCAATAGAAGTCATACCTTTACATTATTTTAGGCATTTACTTGGACAGAAAAAGAGTATTAGCGGTTTCTTTTTGCATGTTATTGCAGACACTGATTTAACAACTTAACTGAATTCCTTATCTTCAGCTGAGGGTGTTCAAAAAAAGAAGAAGAAAGAATTGTTAATTGACACTTCAGTAACATTTGATTGTTTTTTTGTGAGGAGACAAAAGTTGCTTACTTTATGCAAAAATAAAATACTGAATAAAATGTGTGGTTTTCACATGAGTATTCAGTTTTGATTAAGCTTTTTTTTTTAGGAATAGCACTGGAATTAATTTAAATTCTGAAAAGACTGATGATAAATAAATAACTGGCAGTTGATGATCAAGTGATTCAACTGAAGTGTATCTTTTCAAATATAATGTGTTTCCAGCAAGGTCCATCTTGACTTTTTAATTAGGGCTGACAAAATGGTTGTTACTGCAACATACTCATCAAAAATGGAAACTGACTTCCAAAGGGGTCTCATGAAAATGTTTATAAATGATACGTTAAATTAAAAAGAAAACTCATTGTATTTATATGTAAAAATTGACATATAGCTAACCCCCTCATAAAAAGTTCACGCCGTTTTTTCTAGAGGTTCATGAAGAGCTGACTAAATACTGGAAAGTGCCCTACTTAGTGCAGCTGCTCAACTCCAACTCAAATGTTTTCGCTTTGCTTAACGGCTCCGAAGAGAAGGGCTACGAGAAACTGTCACCGTTTGTTTAGTCTGTGCCCGCTCATCTCTGTCCGCCCACTGTTATTGGCTGGAGAGCCAAGCCAGCGCATCCGTCAAATCCATGCACCCAGCGCCTTCCTACTCCAGGCACGAAGAAAAGGGCTCCGTTCTCAAAGTCCTCTGCCTCGCAGAGATCTAGGCATGACAAACAGTGCAATTGCTACACGTGCAGGGTCTTTAAAAGCATCCATGCAGTGCACAGCACACCCACAAATACACATAAAGAGCAGTTTTTCTCAAACACACATTGTCATGAGTTATATGTCCCTGTGCAGCGATAAAACACTGCACATAATAAACCCGTTATCCCAACGGCAGAATGCCTGGCGCGCCATTCCCGGTGTTCGGTCACATTGTCCTACCTTGTCAGATTTTCCTACCTCCTATTAAAAAATAGGTATTACAAATTAACAACGACAAATTTTGTGTTTTATTAATGTGTACACCTACCTCAACACTAAACCTACCCTTACAGTAATGCAAATATAGTAATTAT
>JAUCMT010000013.1:1336799-1348602 GCA_032357475.1 Enteromius thamalakanensis | reverse complement strand
ATAAAGTAAAGATTATTTCCCCAAAATTAATTAATAAAGTAATTTATTGATTAATTTTCCCTTATTGGATCTTTACATCATCGTGCGATTCCGAAGAATGCACGAAAGCGGGAAGCGGGAAGCAGGAAGCAGGGAATTAAAAGCTGGGAGCATTTGTAGTTAACGGGAAATGACTTGATTGGGCGCGAATGAACAAGGGATGATTAGGAAAAGGGTCATCAGCTGTGTATGAGTACTCGTTTCAGCGATCCTCTCGAAATTATGTTTAAACATTCATTTAGTAGATTTTCTACCATGAATATAATAAAACTTAATTTCCAATTAGTAATATGCATTTCAAGAACTTAATTTAAACAACCTTAAACAAGGTGATTTTCTAAGTTTTTTTTTTGCTCTCTCAGATGATTTAAATTAGACAATATAAAGTTTTAACCTCATGTTTATTCTTTCTCAATTTTTTTTTTTAGAATTGAGAATTGGCCTGTCAAGTCTTTATGCTGTGAAGGTGATGGTTTCCTGACCATGTCTAGCTCTGTGCCTTTCTGCTAATTACACAGGCATTAGCATTGCGGCCCTCGTCCCACCTTGAGGAGGAGACAGGTCTCCAAATATCAGCCTCAGATCTCATTAGACTCTTCTCTCTCGCGGGTGAAATGACATGCGTTAATGACGCTGCCCCTTTTCTCTCTCAAATTATCATGCAGGAGAGTCAGTCTCTCTGTCCCTCACACACACACACACACACACACACCAACAATGTAATTTCAGCACACCGTAGCTCACCAGGAGATTGCGCTTAAATCGCGGCGACTGGAAGAGAGGCTCCCACTTTCTCCTCGGAGAGCTCATTTCAAGGAAATTATTCATGGCCAACCCCATGCTCTGTAATCACTTGTTCAGTCCCAAGAAATCACCATTTGTTCTAAGTGGCTGTAAATGAATTTTTTTGATGGGTGCTATGAAGTGGCAATATTTGTAAGGGACAATCATATGCAAAATAATGTTACTGGAACACACTTCACACTGAACAATTTAGTGAAGCTCTTATGGACCTATAGAATAAGCACATAATTAGAAAGTGTCTTCTAATGCATGTTTCAGGTATCACAGCTATAAGGAGAGATTGTATTAATCAAATTTTCTTTATTTATTAGCATTTATACAAATTAAAAGAAGAATATTGTGCTATGTCTGAAGTGTGTTTTAAATCAATCAAATAATTTATATAATTTAAAGCATATAAATTCCTGTTTTATTGTAATTATGTTTTATGTAAAACACTTTGAATTACTATCGTGTATGAAATGCACCATATACATAAACTTGTCTTGCAAATAATAATAGTAATAATAATAATAATAAATGCACTTTTTCTAAGAAAACAATTATTTTACATCTTGATCTCAACATTTTGTCACACGTTTATACTACCATTTTCAATAAAGGAAATAGGGAACCAAAAAAAAAAATCTTAACTATCTCGTTACAATTATTCATGTGTGCCTATGGGTTTTTTACTTTGGATAAATGAAGAGTAATCATTCATTTCACTGCAGCAGAAACCTGAAGGTGCAACTAATTAACTAATGAACAGAGACAGAAATAGGAGACAGAGGATGAAAAAATAGTACAAAGCAAAAGATGAGAGAGAAATGGAAAAGAAAAAAAACACTCTTTATTGTAGTCTAAGATCAAAGCTATTGAATTAAATGAATCTTTTATAAAGGAAAGGGCAATAAATGTCTTTGTATCCCTCATCAGTAATCTGACCCTGTCTTATTTTGGGTCAAAAGCTCTAAAACAACGCCTGCAAGAGGAATGCATCAAAGTCTGACTGACTTGTTTATGGTAATATACTGACATCTGTTTATTTTTCCTCAAACTCCTGGACCCATGTCCTTGCATGGTGCCACAGAACACTTGTTTTAAAATTGGTCATATGTGTTGAATTGAATTCTTCTCTCTCTCAGTGCACATTGTTCATGGCACACGCACACACACACACACAACCCCTCACTAACAGATCAGACTCAGCCTCTAGCTCTCTCATGAGTCATATCTTCACCTACCAACACACTCAGAAAATGCCACTTATAGGCAAAAAATAAGCTTTGAATACCGCATATCAAGAGTTTTATTTATTGTATTGTCAAGGGCTCCAGGGGATAGAGTCTGAATTATAACCCTGAATCAGTAAATGATGTGGTTCTGCTGAAACATATTTCAGAGCATTTGACTGCCAGGTAAATAAAATACGTTTAGCATAAAAAGTAGACTTTTTTGCTCCAAGCAGAGAGGACTGGTTTGTTATCCCGGGGAAAGAACCACTATTCTATTAAATAGATCAGCACATGTTGTTCTGAAGGACACATGGTTTGTGGTGACTCAATTTATGTATATATGTATGACTATTTATGACTATATAACACCTGAAGCACATTTTATCTATGTTCTTTATGTATTTAAATCTTGAATACATGTTTATAAAGTCACTTTTAAGAGCTTCAAGTGATTGGCATTTGCAATTAATTATGTTTTGCTTTAATGAGTTCCGTTTTTTTTTTTTGTGTGTGTGTTGTTTTTCTTTGTTTCTTTTCAAGGATACGTGTCTGAATAACATTTTGTCAAAATAACTGAAACTGCTATATATGTATACACTATATATGTTTTCCATTAAAATGCATGCAAACAACACTTTTTAATAAAGAACAGGCAGTCAGGTGTGAAAGGAACTGCTTATTTTAGTTAATAATAATACTAAAATTTAAATTATAAATGATTTGTAGTAGATGTTAGTAATATTAATAAAAGTGATTAATAATAGATTTATAATTACTTTAGGTTTTTATTAAGATTCTAATGCGAATTGAATTTTATGTGAAATATGAGGTTTAAGATTTGACAGTAAAGAGAAAGGTTTGCTTCGAGGTTTGTATGCTTCATGTTATAGAGCCAAAATGAGCTAGAGCTGGGGAATAGAATAATCTTCATTCATTCTTTTTATCAGGCCTGATAAGAGTGGCAACTGAAGTGTTGTTGCTCATGTTTATTCTTCGTGACGGGCAGCAGGGAGTTATGCTTTGTTGTGTAATGAGTCTCAGTCCCAGCCACAAAGGTTTTGCTTCTGCCTTCAGAACCACTGATGCTCTAAAGTCCAAGCACACGGCTGCACCGGCTTCACTGTATGATGTGTGGATCAACCCAACGACTGTGAATACAGTCATGAGCTCTTACAAAAGCCAGCCTCGTGCAATCAACATCAGAGCAAATCTGCAGGGTGCAAATGAGGGAGTGTTAAAAATATATATTTTAAATAAACAGCATGAGCATGACTATTGAGGAGCATGAAGGAAGAAGATAGATGGGTTTCACGGAACCTTGTTTATTCTGTCCTCAATAAAAGAATGAAAATCAGTCAGCATTAATCAATCAATCAATCAATCAATTAATCACAAATTAATGAATGAATTACTTATTGGTTGTCTACAATACAGGCCAAAAGTTAGGACACACCTTCTCATTCAATGTGTTTTCGTTTTTTTCATGACCATTTACACTGGTAGATTCCCACCTAAAGGCTTCAAAACTATGAATGAACACATGTGGAGTTTTGTACTTAACAGAAAAACTCTTTTGGCACACTCTTGGAATTCTTTCGATGAGCTACAAGAGGTAGTCACCTGAAATAGTTTTCACTTCACAGGTGTGCCTTATCTTGGTTAATTAGTGGAATTTCTTGCTTTATCAATGGGGTTGGGACCGTCAGTTGTGTTGTGCAGAAGTCAGGTTACTACACAGCCGATAGCCCTATTGGGGCCAAGAGAGGCCGGGCGGCAGGCAAAACGGCCAGAGAGGACAGTGGCAGGCAGGCCAAGAGAAGGCGGGCAAAACGGACAGAGAGGACCGTGGCAGGCAGGCCAAGAGAGGCCGGGCGGTGGGCAAAATGGCCAGAGAGGACCGTGGCAGGCAGGCCAAGAAAGGCCGGGCGGCGGGCAGTAGGGGTGTCAAAATTAATTGTTTCTACAATGCATTGCGGTGTAGTCGAGGACAATTCGGTATTGAACATATTGACCATATCTATTATATTCAGTAATAGACCATAACCGGTTATAACATACTGACAATACAATGGCTGACACCGGTTTCACACTGCACAGTGAGCAAGGCGTAAGCAGCGCATATTTTTATTTATTTATTTTGTTTTTGGGCCGCTTATACACTAAGTTCAAGTGACAGTGTGTTGTTCTTAATCTAAACTGATCTAAAAGATGTAGTGCTTGTGATAGGTAACGCGTCGAAGATGATCGCTGCAGCTCAATTCGGAACATTCCCTCACGTTAAATGCTTTGTGAATACAGTGAATCTGGCATTGCAACGCGCGCTTAAAGTGGCCACGCTCTCCCGGCTTTGGCCAAAATCCGCCGAATATCAACATTTCTCAGGCTCAATCGTAGCACCACGGGCACTGTCTAAAAGTCAAACAGCAATGTCTTAGCTTGAGAAATCTGATAAACTAAAGCTGATCACTGATGTCAGAAGAGAGCAATACGACAGTGTCTCTCATTGCTCCTCTAAATGCTGCTTTGGTTTCTAAATTATGTCTATACATTTGTTCAAGAAGTGTGTTTTCATTGAGAAGGTAAAATTAATTGTTTGTTTTAATCTAATTATAAAATTGAAAATTGAGTATGCCGTGCATCGTTGATGCATCGAGATAACGTATTGAACCGAATCGATGACATAATAACCGAAATTAAACGGAATTGAATTGTTTAATTGAGCCCGTTTAATAATGTGAATGACAGAATCATGCCATGGAGTGCCGTGTTAGTGAGGGCCGAAGACCACGGGCATCCAACAAAAATCTTCAGCCCTAGCCCTATAAGCACAGATATTTCTACAGTTTCTCTAAATCTTTTGATGATGTTATGCAGTGTAGATGATGATTGTCACGCTCGTTGTATGATCAGCAGCAGGGAGAGTCGGGAGCGCTCTTGTAGCATGCACTCGGGAGGGCGCTCTTGCAGCGCAGACTCAGGGAACAGTTCTCCTGGCCATAAATCAGGAACTGGATCTGGGATCGGCTCTCCTGGCCGAGACTCTGGAACTGTGACTGGGATCGGCACTCCTGCCTCCTGGCCCCTAATCTAGGGTCTGGAATCAGCACTCCTGGCCAAAAATCAGGGACAGAAATCAGGATCAGCTCTCCTGACCGAGACTCTGGAATCGGGATCGGCTTTCCTGGCCATGATTCAGGAACTGGAATCGGAATCGGCTCTCCTGGCCGAGACTCTGGAACTGGAATCGAGATCGGTGCTGCCAGCTGAAACTTTGGGACTTGACTCGGGAATCGGCACTAATCGCCCCTCATATTGTGTCGGTTTCAGGACTGGATTTTGCCTTACGTCTTACTGGCCGTTGCTCGTGCGGGCCGGGGAGCGGAGTGAGCTCATTGAGGAGGCAATGGAGGATCTCCTCGGGGCTGATCATTTTTTGTATCGGCGCTGGGTGCATCCTTTTCTGGTTGGTTTAAGGGTCGGTTATTCTGTCACAGTCGTTGTAGGATCAGCAGCAGGCAGAGTCGGTGGTTGCCAGTTAAACATAAACTTTAATAAAGCAGATGGACGAAGTTACAAACACCTTACTTACTAGTAACCTTAATAACCGACAAAATACAAGACAAACTAAACGGGCTTTTAAACATGAGGACATAAGGGAGAAATCAGGACAGGCGAGGAACAGGTGGATCAGGTAACTAATTAACTAAACAAAAACAGGAACATGACCAAATTAGGAAACACCGGAAATAACAAAACGAAACCAAAAAAACTAAACTGATGACATATATTTTATAGCTGATCATGTTACAGACCTGATGTCAATTACCCTAATTATTTATTTGCAAAATTTTCTCAGTTTAAACATTTGTTATGTTCTCTCTGTTCTATTGTAAATTAAATATTGACTCTTGTGATTTGAAAATCTATTAGTTTGAAATTAATTCGAATATAGACTAAGTGTTTAAAGGTTAAAATGTTTATATTTTCATATATAATGAAACAACATATATATTTTTATTTGTGGCTTAAAGGCAGTATATGTAAGTTTTTGCCACTAAAGGTCACATTTTCAAAACAATAACAGAGGTGAATGTCGATGACGAAATGATGGAGCATTGAATGTTGGGAGCTGTCCTTTTCACAAGTCATGTTCATGGATGAAAAGCTCATTTATACGTGTTTAATCACCTAACCACCTGTACATGACAGAGTTCATGACTTAGACTTAGCTCTGTGCATTAACTGGCACTCCATTTTAAAACAGCTGATAAATAAGGTCTAGGTTCCCTGAGGGAGGTAACAGAGATTTTATGTCGTGACAACAGACTGGGGTCATTACTTGGGAGCCCTGATTCGCTCTGAGATAGGGAAAACGCCAATCAGAATTCATTCTGAATGGCTAGTGGAATTTTCATGCTAAGCCACTCCCCGCCACACGGGTATAAATAGGCTGCAGCTGCATCCACTCTTCAGATATTGCTGAGGAGCCTAGAGCCAGGCCCTCTGGGCCCCCAGCGATGGGGCTCGAGGTGATGGCAGGGGGGCATAACGTCTCTGTTCCCTCCATCAGGGAACGGGGGTTACAATAGGTAACCTAGACGTTCCCTGTCTGTCAGTCACTATGACGTTATGTCGTGACGACAGACTGGGGTCCATATGGAAAGCGGCATCGCCAAGAGCCCCATCACGACCGACAGCTAATCATTGGGGACGATTGCTGTGCAAGGTCGTAACCTTCCCAACACTCCAGCGCAAATTGCTTAACCGAGGTACCCATAGTGACCAGTGGAAGTCCTTTGCGCCTGGAGGGAGCCAAAATGTGCTTTCCTGAACTAGATAGTATTTTAAACTCTATGGAAGGAATTTTGACCTTCATGAGGATTGCTTCAGATCCTCCTTTATGTTGTTACAGTTTGGCGGAACGAGGGGAGCGCTCCTTCAGTAGAAGGGTGCTACGGAGAACCGCACACTGCCCGAAGGGAGGTAATGTGCAGTATGCAGTATGGAACGTCCCTTACTGGCCGCTGTCACATACGCAACATGCCTATGGGCTAGCTCCACCCGACAGAGGGAAAGACTAGACACACATACACGGGCTGAGGTAAGACACAAGTTTACCATCTGGGAAACCTTCTTGTGGAAAACCTTCGCAAGAGATTACCAATGGGGAACCATGCTTGTGGCCACCTATCCCAATACAGGGGGTGACCTTTCGGGCTTAGCAACACCTGGATACTGGGTCTAGCGTCAGACTGCTCTGCCTCAGTCTGGACACCGTGGCTGCTTGGAGGATGCTCGGCCAGGGTCCGCGATAGGAGACACTACTGGGATTATAAGGGTGCTCGCATCCCTTTTTAGGGGGAATGGCGCAGCAAGCAGGACACTAAGCAGTCTAAGCCTATCTGTTTTGCAACTGAGAGGAAGAGACCGGTACAACCCGGAGATTGTAATACCATGCAAAAGTATTTGGTGTTGCCCAGCCGGCAGCTCGACAAATATCTGCCAGCGAGGCCCCGTGTGCCAACGCATCGTCCGGAGGAGCCATTTCGACGGGCTGGGAAGCGCGGCCCATGCTTCCAGTCTCGTCGCCAATGGAACCAGTGGAGTCACCAGTCTGCCAGAAGGTGTGCAGCGGTGAGCAGGGCACTTGAGCTGAGCAGAGGGAAGCCCGTACTGACTCGACATAGTGCAACTGCCTGTGTCCCCGAGGGGACTGACCGTGACTTCTTGGCCGCTGGCAAAATGCACCTCATTTGACTGCTCACTATCGTGCAACACGCACCTGGGCCCAGAGAGTGATGTGCTTGTTCTATCTTTGAACTTTTTGGTGGAAAGGCAGAATGCAAAAAAAGGAAACAAAAAATTCTCCACCCGGCCCTCTACGGGTGGAGGGAGCGGTGCGATCGCCCGGCCCTCCAAGGGTGGAGGGAGCGGTGCGATCACTGTCTTACAAGAGGGCTTAGCACTCACTGAAGATGGGGACGGGGCGCCCGCCTGTACTACGCTCGACGCTAAGGTCGGTCGCCGAGCGCAGCTCCTGCATCAACCCCGGGTCGGCACTACCCTCGTCTAACTCTTTAAGCGCCTTGGCCTGATGGACTTGCAGGATAACCATGGCGTAAAGAACGGAAGCAGCCTGTCCAGCTGCACTGTAGGCTTTGGCAGTAAGCACCGGCGTAGCTCTACAGGGGCCAGGAGATGAGAGCTGCGTGGGCACAATTGCACCGCCACACCTCTCTCGACCGGGGGAATGCTCTCATATCCGAGAGCGAGACCGCAGTACAGAGGCGACACACTCTTAGAGGCGACTCTAGATGGAGAGATGGTATCAATCACGGCCGCAGGCATACCGGAAAGGTCTGCCCCGTTCCTTCCAGGAGCCAGACATGCAGGTTCCAAAGGTCCGGGCGCAGATGCCAGATCGTGCCCATCCCCTGAGAGGGAAGGTCTCTCCTCAAGGGTATTTTCCAGGGAGGGGCTGCCGCGAGAAGCATCAGGTCTGAAAATCAGGTCCAACAGAACGTGCTCCTCTCCTCCTCAGGGTCTGTGCAAGGAGGCTCACTGGGGGAAAGGTGTACTTGAGCCCCGCATGCCAGCTGTGTGCCAGTGCGTCCGTGCTGAGGGAAACCTCGAACAGGGAATAGAACAGGCGACAATGGGCGGACTCGGGGGAGGCGAAGAGATCGATCTTGGCCTCGCCGAAGTGGCTCCATATCAGCTGAACTGTCTGGGGGTGGAGCTGCCATAGCCGAGGCGTACTGTCCGTATCAACCACCGCGAAGGGTTGGGGAGCTGTAACCAGGCCTTCAACCGAGTCGCCAAGGGTATCAAGGGTACGGTGCCGGCAGTGGGGAAGCCTGGTGGGGAACCAGGGAGGGGACCGGCCCTAGAAGGTTGAACTTTCTGGGGGCGGGTCCGGCTGTGTTGAACAGCCCTTACCTTCCCCACTGGTTCCCGCGCTGGCGATCCAGGGCTCCGGGTCCACATCTGAGGAGAAAACACAGTGGTTAGATTGGGGGCGCTCGGGGGCTTGGGAAACTCCCGGGGCGGCAGCACGTGGCTGATGGCCTCGGCCTGCTGCTGAAATGCTGAGAATTCTGGGCAAAATCCTCGACAGTGTCGCGGAAGAGGCCAACCTGTGAGATGGGCGTGTCAAGAAAGTGAGCTTTGTCAACGTTGGCCATCTCAGCTAGGTTGAGCCAGAGGTGTCGTTCCTGGGCCACTGCGGTGGCCAACACTTGACCAAGGGCTCGTGGCAAGACTTTCGCCGTCCGAAGAGCGAGGTCGGAAGCGGCACGAAGTTCCTTCATCACGCCCTGGTCAGATCCACCCTCGTGCAGCTGCTTGAGCAATTTGGCCAGGAGCACTTGCAATGTGACTATCGCATGCAGAGAGGTCAGCCTGTCCACCTGAGGCGTGACGAGTACGGGGCTCGCCACAATCTGGTCAGCTCCTAATGCATCTCCGGGAAGAAGGGCATCGAGAGGGGGAACGCGGCGGGGCCGCGGGCCGAGAACTGAGAAACCAATCATCCAGCCGAGAACGATCAGGCAGGGGTGCATGGGGGACCTCTAACCCAATCGCCTCGGCGGCTCGGAGAAGCATAGCCGAGAGCTCCACGTCCGCCTGAGAGGGAGGGGGAACTGTTGCCGGTTCCACCTCCGCCCTGGCGGGCTCTTCAACACTCGACTCTCTCTCTGATGGAGCGGGAGACATCTCAACATCCTCGGGTGCCCCGAACGAGACGCTGGGCCCGGTATGAGCCGGGGGAGCAATCTCCCTCGGAAGCACGACGACGGAGCTACGCGTGCTGGCAGAAGCCCGCGGGGAGTCACCGTCCTGTGAAACATTCTGCACAGTCACATTGAGGTCCCCCATACGCTTCGCCGCAGTAGCGGTAAAGCCTTTACGGGTCACAGGACCGCGAGGAGGATGCAGGGGGAGCCGTCTTACGAATGAGCGGCGCCACCTCAACATAGCGATGGACATGCGCCCGCAATGAGCACATGACTCATCCACGAAAGCTGCTTCAGCGTGCTTCCGGCCCAGACACGTGAGACAGCGATCGTGACCGTCAGAGGAGGTGAGGAACTTCCCGCACCCAGAAATGCACGGCCGCATAGAAATTGCTCTCTTTTGTGCAGCCCGGTTGCCCAGGGAGGACCTCTCGCGGCATCGCAGTGCACTCAGGTAGGTCACTCGCTGGCGAGCAAAGGTTCGTCGAAGTTAACTCGACTAAAGGGGAACTACCACTTCTGCATGTGCCCATGTGTGTTGCGATAGTATTGTCCATTATTTAAAACAGGAATTTCTTTGAATTTACAAATCCTACTTTTGAGATAATGTTAGTACACAACTGCATGTAATATATAACACTGTGCAAGTGGTTTTTAGATAATTCATTACAAAATAATTTCAATATTTCATTAAAAAATATTTTCCCTATAAATGGCCAAAAATCTTTTTTTGAGAAATAACATGTTCCAGGGTTACAACTGTATGCACATTTAAAAAAAAAAGAAAAATTATTATGTAACTTTCTTTGTACCCAACCCCTTACGAAAGCAAGATGAACTTGAAGTGGAGTCTTATTCCAGTGTCATAGCTGACAAACATTTACTGCTTTCTGACAACAACAGTGTAATCAGGTGATTATGATTCAGATTCAGGAGCTTACCTGTGGAACAAATTATGGCTGCTAACGTTTGTTTAATTAATGAACACAAATTTGTTCCCTTTTCAACCATAATAAAAGCGTTTGGAAATGTAACAGCTTGCAAATTGTTTAACAGTGCTCTGTGTCTCCTCAACAGTGGTCTTGCTGATGCCCCCGTGTGGTGAACCAGATGTGAAATAAAAATGAGCCTGTGTCAAAGCATGGTCATGTGCTCCTGATCACTGTCAAATAACAGTTTTCCAAGCTGGCATATTTCATAATCAATCTAATTCAATCTAATCTTAACATGTAGGTGTTGTGTTTGTTTGTGCCAGTATGAGTTTCACTTAAGAGTAAGGTGATATAAAGGAAATGTAGGTATGTTTTCTAGATATTCCATTTAAACATCCATAGTAAACATTCACACGTAAATAAAAAAGGCAGCGGATTGGGTTACACTTTACTTTAAGGGATCCTTGTTACAGTGTAATTATGCATTTAAGAACTGAGTAATATTTATTAACTACATGAATTTATGATCTGGTTAGTGTTATGATTAGGGGTTGGCTTTGGGTTACTTGCATGTAATTATGCATAATTTTATTGTTATTGTAATAGTAAGTATATGTAACGTGTTACAAAGACATCTTAAAATAAAGTGTTACCTTGGATTGTTATATTTTAGATATAGCATAAATAAGTCAGCACTTTTAACCAATGGGATAATATCATTATGAAATTAATTAGGTGCAGTGTGTAATATTCAGTGTAATTTATTGGCAGAAATGCAATATAACGTACAAAACTGTATTCAGAGGTGTGTAAAAACGTTACATAATAAGCCATTATGATTTTTAACCTTAGAACGAGCAATTTATATCTACATACACCTCGGGTCCCTTTACATCGCCATTTAGTGCCGCCATGTTTCTAACGGACAAACTTCTACAGAGTGCGTTTCATTAAAGCCATGCTGAATTTGCCTGTTTTCTGCTAGATTAATAAGTAATTAGTCTCGCGTAGCCAGACCTTCAGACTGACGGCTGAAGGTCTGGAACTTATAGCGGCTTTCTTTGGCTAAGGCCCG
>JAUCMT010000013.1:1305936-1323393 GCA_032357475.1 Enteromius thamalakanensis | reverse complement strand
TACATTTGGCTGAGACATGGCTGTGCCATGGGCCATATGTGGCCCGAGTGCTGGCAAGCAGACCTGGTCCAGTCATGGACCGTAATTCATTGCTGTACTTGGGCCAAGTGATAGTGGATTGTGTGGCCCATCTCTGGGCCAAACTAATTTTGCTATGTGGGCAAACTCTGGAACAATTTCCCTAATACTGTTCTGTTTGAGGCAGACACACTCAGTCAGTTTAAATCTAGATTAAAGACACATCTGTTTACTCTGGTTTATATACTAATACACATTTATTAATCAAATCCATTAAAGGATTGTTAGGCTGCATTAATTAGATCATCTGGAACCGGGAACACACGATGCACTCATTACATCATAAAAATAATGACATCTATGCTACTATTAGTCTGTTTCTTTCTTATTCTGTTTCTCTGTCCGTTTCCAGATCAGATGGTGTATCAGCACAAAGAAATTATCTTTATCGGAGACCAGACCTAGTTCAGTTCCATGGACAGATCACTGAAACCAAATGCACACAAACACACACACACACACACACACACACACACACACACTATAAGTCCTTTGTACAATCTGACATGCGCTTAAAATTGAACTGGAAATTTGGTGCTGGGCGTCCGGCCAGAAGAGAACTGGCCCCAATTAAGCCCGGTTTCTCCCAAGGTTTTTTTCCCCATTCTCTCATGGATGGGGTTTTGGTTCCTTGCCGCTGTCGCCTTTTGGCTTGCTTAGTTGGGGACACATTTCTAGTGACTATTGTCGTCTTGATTACAGAGACCGTCTCTGCATTTGATAAATAATTTTTTTTATTTATTATACATTACCATCACTCTGCTATTTCTGCTATTTGATAATGTTGAGTGCTTTGCTACAATCTGTATTGTTAAAAGTGCTATATAAATAAAAGTGACTTGACTTGACAATCTGTATTGTTAAAAGAGCTATACTGTATAAATTAAACTGATTGATTGATTGTGCTAGGAGGGCAGGGACTTGCTGACGGAAGCACTGATTTAATACCTGTCTTTCAGCAACCTCAGGCAAAAAACACAATATCTCTGACATCATCAAAAAGAAGTTCTGACTTTATAGACAAGCATCATTCTATGCAACATGCTGCCTGCTCAAGACTAGCATGTGACTAGCAAGACTAGCAACTGGTCTTTATGCAAAACATGAGCAAAACGGTTTACATTTTCAATAAATACAATGCAAAAACAGTACATGGATTAAGATTAGATTCAGGGTTAGTTGTTACTACTCATTTACTGAACTAGGACTGTAAAAGTGTCCCTGTTGTTAAGGCATACAGGAAAATGGAATACTGTAAATGAATCAGTTATTGAATATAAACAAATATGTGAAAATGGAACCCACACTGAGATAACTGTCAAAATCACTTATATGTGTATTATGTTTGTCCACTATATACAGTATACACAAACACAATAGTTTGCAGACTGAGAGAGATGAATGCTACTTTTATTTCTTCTGCGTGGTTGTGTGTGTGTGGATGGACTGAACTGCGTGATTGAGTCAACTCAAAAGTTACACTATTGCTTTCAAGAAGTTCATGAAGTTTTTAATGCCCTTTTAACAACAAATTCAGGTTAAAAGCAAATTAGTCACTAAAAGTAATAAAACTGATTTTAAGTGAATACAAAAAGTTTTATACATGCCGAAGCAAACAAGAAAACGTTAAAGATCATGCAAGAGTCAGTTGTGTGGAGCTGTTTGAATAACGCAATCAGTTTTACAGTTTTACTTTCTGCATGTTGTAAGAATCTCACCAACATTCAACTTGAAGTGTTTCTGAGAAATTTAACAAGTTGGGTCAATAAAGGGTTGCCTCCAGAACCTAAAATTAGGCTTTAGATGTTTGCTACATGCTGTAAATGGCAATGTTTCTGAACATTTGGCCTGATGAATCGAGGCATTAAAACCTTGTTTGATTTGCTTGTTGTA
Organism: Enteromius thamalakanensis; assembly: GCA_032357475.1. Lineage (NCBI taxonomy): Eukaryota > Metazoa > Chordata > Actinopteri > Cypriniformes > Cyprinidae > Enteromius > Enteromius thamalakanensis. The sequence continues at coordinate 1,321,422 of JAUCMT010000013.1, read as the reverse complement.
CTTTTACATAACTGTTCATATTAAACAACGCTCATGGTAAACTAACCAGTGGTGTACTCGGATCACTCATGGCATGTACAAACCTCCACTGGACCTCTAAAAGTGCACTAAAAATATTTATTAATACACCTGTAGTTCAAGTATGAAACAAAATGTTTTCCATATTCTACAGGGTTCCTTTAGACATTAAGACACATCATTTAGACATCTCTTTCCAAATACAACAGAAATCATACTAACAAAAAACTTGAGAGATGTTTGAGAGATGCAGTTCTTGTGACTATGATAATTAATACTGCTGTATATTAATTTTCAGTTAAACAAATTAAACATTGATAATCGACAAACTTAATCGTTTTATTTTGTGATGTAAAGTTATGTTTGAAAAGATGAAAAGTTATCTCTTCCATAAGCACTTTACTTTTTTTATGTCCCTCCCTGTTCAAGAAAGACAATGTTTAAAACTGTATTACTAGTACTGCTCTTTTTTATGATGAATTGTTGCATTCTTCATTTATAAGTGGCTCTGGATAAAAGCATCTGGTACGGCACAGCTGTAGGGCACTCAATGTTTAAAATATTCAGCACTACTTTTATGTATTGTTAGTAGCACTAATAGAAGTCATTTACTAGTAGCAGTTTTAGTGTACTTCATTAATATTAATATTCATACTTTTGGTAAAAAAATAGGGATAAAATGCAGGAACTTAAATCTTGTTATGTGTTATTTGAACTTCATAATAAATACGCAAATCATTTCCACACTCTCAGTCCATTTTGGTACCTTAAAGGTACATATTAAGTACCTTAAGTGTACAGTACATATTGGAACCTATTAGGTACAAAAGTGTACCTTTTGAAAAGGTTCCACCCCAGTCACAGCTTTTGTATCTTTATTTATGAGAGTGCATGTTGAAGTTTGCCAGTGGATTTTTCTGTGGCAATATAAAAGCAAAAGATGATAAGAAACCCCCTAATCGTCAGTTCTCTTCTGTCCCCATGGGCTCCCTGATCCTTTAATTGAGTTCACTGTATTCTTAATTGAATAATTAAAGGCATCCATTAAGGTCAAAATGGAGTGACACAAGGGACTCTAAGCACACATGAGAGAGATTATTAAATTATTGAAAACTAGTGTGTGCATTATTTGTTTTTTGTTTTTTTCCTACATTTATAGAAATGTTTTGGATTTTCTTATGACCATAATTGAATAGCTAATGTATAATAGTATAACATATTTATACTATTATAGACACATATTTCAGTGTCCAGTAAAGGCTGTATTTTGCTTGAACACATTGGCACTGTATTTATATATCCACATTTAATTGTTTACACCAAATTTATACTTAAAACATGTAGTTACAGTATAAATAAATATATATATATATATATATAAATTTGTTTTCAATGTTTTGCATTCCACTCTTAAATGTCACTTTTGCCGAAAAAATGAGGTTTGTAATTGTTGCCATTATCATTACTAATTGTAAGCATCTATCACAAACAAGCAAAAAAAAAAAAAACTGACAGAATAACAGTTTACAATATGTGTACAGCTGTAAAATTGTGTAGTGGTAGGCTAATAAAATATGCAAAAGTACATTATTTATCAGCACAAGTCAGTTAGTTCTGTGATTTAGGCAAAACTTCTGGCAGCCACCTGTAAGGACGTTGACAAGATGTTGTGTCTGATAATACAATCATTTAGACTCATACTTTAATAAATGCTAAGAGTTAAAAGGACACACAGTATCTAGAGCACAATTTGTAGTGATTATAGAGGAGGTACGGAGACATCACACTTACACTGCAAGCTAGTGTTGTTGCTCCATGAGAAAGGTTCTAGGCCAGTGAAGAAGGAGCTTGCTTTCCTGAGCATGCATGAACTCTGAGCGGATACGTCAAAGAGGGGTCTTGCCCCTACCCCGAGAGCCTCCACACAGTCAAACATGATGTCCAGCCGTCGCCAAGAACTCAAACTCTGTCCCAGATGTTCTGTATCGTGTCTCAAGCTGTCTTTCAACTGCAGATATGGTTAAGCAACACAGTAGACAATGACTAACAACAACAAAAATGTAGAGTCTGGAGTTTCCCAGTCAATCTGTAACTCCTGCCAAAGCTATCAATGGCAAGAGAAAGTCTGAAGGATAGCTGTCACTGTAGCCAGCAGCTTCTCTCTTATAACCTGAATTATAAACTTTTCTGTAGCAGATCCTCGTCAGGTAAAGCGGCTCTGTGCTGACCATCACCAAGCGCCTGTGTTTCTCCAGCGTCTGTTACGTTCTTGAGCTTTGTCAAACTCAGCCTGACTGTCAAGACCCTTAAGTGTCAGCTAACACACTGTGACTCGACAACCTGCACTATTTCACTCGCCACGACTAGCTCAGCCCACAACAGAGGGAGAGGGGCCGGAATTACAGAGCGAGGGAGGGAAGAGAGAGGGAGGGAATGAGGCGGGTGCGTTTGTGGTTGGCTGAAAGACAAAACATTCCCTTCCATTTTCTGCTAGAGCAAGCCTGTCAGCCTGCATCATATTTGTATACCTTTGCAAATAAAAACAAACAACATGACCTCCTCTCACTCCCTCTGTCTGTCTACTGTATCTTTCTATGTATCTATATATATTTATATGTGTGTGTGTGTACTGCTAACTGAGACTTGTTAGCACTTCATGTCATTGCTCTTTTGTTGATTTTTATTGCTTCCATTGTTCTCTTTTAAGTGATTTGGATAAAAGCATCTGCTAATGTAAATATGTATATTCTGCTGTATCTGAGAAACAAATCACCTTCCATTTCATCGCAGAGCCTCCTTTTGTAAATGTGAGCAGAAATTTCTTTTAAATTTTTAAATGTCTTTTAAATTACAATTCTATTCCTGAATTTGAGTTTAGATAAACTGAATGCAGAATTGCAGTTCTAAATGGATTAAACAATAAGTACAATTTAAAAGTATATTTATAAGAAATTTAAATTTAACCTTTTTTTAATGTTAACTTGATAAAACATTATTTTTTTATTTTATTTTTTATTTATCCTTTATTTTACCAGGTGATGTCCCATTAAGGTGTTTAAGACAAGCGACTTTAAATGACTTACCTCATTCTCAAGTTCTAAATGTTAACCAAACAAATTTACATCATATAAACAGATTTGTAATATTTATTATACTGTTTAATGGTATTAAATACATTCTGAAATTTATTAATTTGTAATTAAACATTTTGTATTAAACAAAGAAATACAAAATTGAAGCATTTTCACAAGCGACCTTGGACCTTTGGACTTAAAGGATCTTAAAGCATGTCAAACCTATTTTTAAAACTTTAAATACAAAGCATTGTCAAGTCAAGATTCAAAGCCTACATTAACATCAAGATTTTTCAAAAAATGTTGTATATGGCTTTTTATTTTTCTCTCTCCCTGTCCTTTCAAAATAAAAGTATAGTTGCAAGGTCAAAAATGAACCAAAAAAGTAGATGTGGGGAAGAAGTGTGTTTTGGTTTAACTGCATCCTGCATTATCTGAAGCCTGCTGCCACCTTTAGGCAACTTACATCCTGGCAACCCCCTTCAACTTTTCTCTTTCCGCAATGTTTTCACTGGCAGTCGGCCCTTGCTCTCACCTCTCCTTGACAGTTTAACTTTTCACTTTTTATTTTTCTGTTCCCAACTTACATCATCTTTATTTTTCTCTCAGTTTGTCATTTCATCAAGTACACCACAACTTAATGCTGTCCAGATCTGTGGTAACTCTTCCAAACAATTGCTACTGAAATATGCCGAAATCTACGTCAACTGTCCCTGTTGACTCTGTATTGCATTTCTTTATTCTTTTGCAATATCTTCCAAACTTGTCTTGACCCAGCCAAAGTCTGCATCCAATGTTCTTACTTTGACATGTTTTTCATGGTTGTGTGCATTATTTAGAAGGCAGTGTGGAAGACTACAGACATATTTGTCTCTGCGCTTTTGCTTTAAAACTGCTTCAGTGAGAAAACTTTGATTAAATTATGATGTTTTTGCTCCAGATGTTGCAGTTTGACATTTTCCTGTAATACATTTCAATTATGAGTTTTAAATTAACCAATTTTATGAAAAGCCTTTATTCTGTAGCATGCATGTGTTTGACACTTGTCTCTGTTTGTTGAATTTTAGCAGTGCATCTGGTTATGGCTGACTAATGAGTCTCATTATAATCAGATTTCCTACAGAAGAGTGTGATAGAAACAGCATGTCATTAAATTTACACAAACCCACAGACTATATGATCCACCTTCCCTCCCCCTCTCTCTGCTTTTCCCTTTTCCTACCCTCATTGGAGAGGACTGAACCCTGAAAGCCAGCCCCAGTGGGGTGCTAACTTTCCCCAAAACTCCTGCCCACCCACCCCCTCTCTCTCTCTTTCTCGTTCGTCGTTCACTCTCTCTATCTGGCGCCTGGTTCTCTATGCCTTCTCACTCTGCTCAGTCTGTTTTTTATTGTGTTACATGTTTTAATCCACAATATTTTATTGTATTTTATATTTGTTTTATTGTTTAATCCAGATCTTCTGTATATTAAAAATAAATGTGTTTGTGACTGTGGTTGTCAAAGAAGTAATAATACACTTTATTCTATCTAAGGAAGAATTAAACGTTTTACTGAAACTACTGAATGTAGTTTATCAAAAAACTAGGACACTTTATAAAGTTCCATTTAAACCATTTAGTTAATGCATTAACTAACATTAAATAACAATGAGTAATATGTTTGCTATGGTATTTACTAATCTTTGATTACACTTTGATTAGATTAAAGGTTTATTATTACAGTGTACACATTTAAGTAATAAGCTATATTAATAAACAACATGTAATACTACAAGGTTATGGTTAGGATTAGTGACTGGTTTAAGGTTACATGTAATTATGCATAATTTAATGTCTTTGATATACATGTAAAATAAAGTGTTTCCATTCTTTGTTTAATGTGTGTTACAAAAAAATACAATGCTCACTGTTATTTAATGTTTAGTCAGCCCAGGTTAACGGATATAATGAGTACAACGTTTGATTGTAATTAAATCTTAGTAAATAATGAAATTAACAGTGACTAAGATTAATAATTGTTTTATGCAACAATGTTTTAGTCATGTAACTAGCTCTGTAACATTTTCTTACAACACTTTTGAACAAAAACAAAAATGTGTTTAATAGATTGTGAATCAATGTTATTTGGTAACATTCTGAAAAATATCAAGCTTTCACAAAATGCATTTTCACTAAATTTGAATCCAAATTTTAGTAAACACAATTTACTAAGTGACTTTTCTTTCGCCCGCCTTTGTAGACATCTGTTAATCTGCACATACGTTACCCCCTATTTCACCCCATACCTTTGCTCTCTCTGCCTCAACATTTTCACCTGTCTTTCAACACATCCCCCTCCCTCTCTTGCTCTTTCTCATTCTCTCGTTCTCTCTCTCTCTCTGTCTCTCACACACACACACACATATACATGCACACACTCTGCAGTGACACACAGCAGGGAGCAGCACTGCACAATATCAGCCAGTTCTGTTCTCTCCACACCTTGAGGCAATTACACCCCCCTTCAAACACACACACACGCAAGCCAAGGCCCGAGGATTGCAGAAAGGAAGGGGGAATGCAGACAGGAAAAGGCGCCCCAATCTGTCTCTTTTTCTCTGTCTCTTTCTCGGGCCCTTCTGCTTTTCATCTATCTGCCAATCATTTCTGTCCATCTGTGCCTCTGCACTTTTTGTATCTTTTTATTTTATTTTATTGTATTGCTTCTGTCTTTCTCCATTATTGTCGGTGGCTTATCTGCAGACTTTTGCAGAAAACGCAAGTTTTTTTTACTGCCGAGCACTGGTTTCATGGGATGCCCAGACAGACTGAACAAAACCTACTCTGTTCAAACGGCTCACTCTTCTTCCAGCGAGGAACATAAACCTGGCCCTCATACTTTGTGGTTTGAGCTACACAGCAATTGGGTTTGGATTTTTGACTGCATGTGTGCTGGATTTGCTTGTATTGGAATGTATGGTTCCTTGGGGGTAGTGTGTGTGTGTGTGTGTGTGTGTGTGTGTGTGTGTTGTGTGCTGGTCATGAATTGTAATCTGACCCTCTAGGGGGAATACAGGCTTTTCTTCATTACAGGACACCTATGTACTCACATACAAACATTTGCAAAAGTCCAATTAACTTTATTTGCATTGGTAATAAATCTGCAAAAGTTCACTTAAAGAATAAGTTCATCCAAAGAGGAAAATTAAGAAAGCTATTATATACTGTATATGTCAAGTTCTGTAATGGAACTGTAAATTGCACAGGCTTGATGGATCGTCAATGCAAATTGATAGTATTCACAGCATTAAACATTTGGCACAAGCTGATTGTCTCATGTTGCATATACACAGCCAATAATCTTCCTGTTTTGCATTTAAATGGCCATTGAGCATTCACTAGAGCAATTTGTGGTGTGCTTTCAGAGTTCCTCTGAAGCTTAACCATTAGATGAGTGACCCTGAATTTTCAAGTTGGTCATATCGCACTACACACATTGCAGACAGCTTTGCTTATTGTAATGGGTTCAAATTGTCGAAAAACAAAAATTTGTTGTGGGCATACTATACACTGAAAAAAATAATAATTAACGTACAGTAAGTGGTTACAATCAATTTATTTCAGCTACAAAAATAAATGTATTTAGTTGACTAACAACACTTGTTTATTTAAATGTAGCTAAAATTAATTAAAATTTACTGAATAACTAAATTTAAAACTATTTGCTCAGGACACCTGAGACTGAGTCAGGTGTTTGCTGGGGGTTACTTCATTAACCACCCACGGTTGGTTAATGACACACATGGTGCTTGATGAGCACTGCATTTGATCTATTGGCTCAGAGTTTACCAGTTAACTAAAATAGTAAAATGGGGGGCAAAACAAGCAGATTTTTTTCTCTCCTGCATAAAAGCAGCATACAACACATAAATTAACATTGTACAGGAAGCATTGCCATGATAAAATCTTGTCATGATGGAAATATTTAGGATATAACTTCAAGAAATGTGCCTCTTAAAGAACTGTAAATATATTCAGTGTGAATTTAGAAAATCGTAGATTTTAGATCTTTTTGATGTAATGTCTGTACCGTCTGTGTATTTCCCTGCGTGTGTATCTTTTGCTTCCTCGTCAGCTTTTGTTTTCGTGCTCTGGTTTTGTTATTAAATATTTTGTTATTTGCATCTTTCGTGTCCTCTGCTTCTTTGCCGGTTGTGACAATTATTATGGTTTTATAATTACTGGATTAATTTGATTCATTAAATCAAACTTGGATTAATCGCACAGACCTATGTATGGAGATTATATTATTTCATATGATCAGGAAAAGACCAGCATAAACATTATGCTAAACATCGTTTGTGTTCCACAGAGGAAAGTCAATCATAAAGCATGTCTAAAAATTGAATTTTTATTTTTTTAACTATTCCTGTAAGTAAACAAATAGGAAGATTCACAGCTTGACAAATGCTACTGGCATAGAAGTGCAGGACACACTCCTGTTTTAATGTCAGTAAATCATGCCAGCTAACTTGTGATGGGACAGTTTCCCTGCAGCATGAAGCCAGCTGATTTCTATCACCACCCACTCTTTCTGTCTGTCCATCTTAAAAACCTTAACAGTTTATATATAACTTTACAATCCTCTTCATGTCAAATACTTCATTAGAATCCTCTATTATGCGAACATTAATCAAAAACAAACTAAGTAAAAAAATAATAATAACTATTCTCTCTCTCTTGTGCTCTCTTTCTCTCTCTCACACACACACACACACACACACACAAACACCACTGGTGATTTAAATAATTGGGCCAAACCCCAGAAATTCCAATCCAATTCTATATAAATAAATAAAGAGGCACAATGTGGAGTTTGTGCTTTCACAGCCTCAGTCCTGCAGTAACCTCTGCATTTGGCCATCTTCTGCCTCGCTCTTAAAAGAAGAAAAATGTGCCATTTGTTTCAAATGCTAACCTTTTTCCATCACACATTCTCCATTTCTGAAACTAGAAGCTCCACTAGATTCCCAAACTCATGTGCAGATGAGAGTGTGTGTTGGTTTGTGTGCAATCCATTTTATGTATGTTGTACACGTTACCATTTGAATGGAAATGTGAGATTGCACATTGTTTGATTGATTAATTGAGAGAGAGAGACTTTCCAGTCACACTTAATGAACTACGTGAACTACTGTACAGTAAAGATATCATCAAACCAATATACCAAATTTGGCTTTACCATACACCATACAAATATACCATATTTAGGGGCAGTAGAGATATAGTAGAGGACTGACCAGTATTTTACCTTTCTTTTTCTTTTACATATATACATTTATATATGTGTGTGTTACATAGATAATGGTGTGCTGTACAGATGTCACAGTTTGTAGGTGCAGAGTAAAAGCATGCAAAGTGTACAAGATTTTACTCTGAATTTGTCTAACATCTCAAGTCATTAAATCTGAAGCAAATAAAAAAGTAAAGTGGTCTTTTATGGAGGGTTTAGTAGAGTTGCTGTCAGTACTGAAGCTGATGTTTCAGCGCTGAAGTCATGAACTGGCCGACACATACAACAGTTGAGTTTTTAAGGTGTCCTTAAACAAAAAACCCTTTAGCAGTTTTTATCCCACCACAATTTATATATATATATATATATATATATATATATATATATACATACATTTTTCAAAAATCTTTTTTTTTATTGTGCATTTAAATTAATCTCAATCAAACTGCAGTTGGGTTATTTTAATTAGTTTAAAAACTAATAATATACAGTGCCCTCCACTAATATCTGCACACTTAGTAAATCCGAGTAAATGTGGCTGTGAAAATAAATCTGCATTGTTTCTCCTTATGATCTTTCATTCAAAAAATTCACAAAATTCTAACCTACCATTGAAGTAAAACAATTGAAAATGGGGAGAAAAACTTATAATGAAATAAATGTTTTTCTTCAATACATGTTGGCCACAATTATTGGCACCCAGTGAGTTTGGAGAACACCTGATAAGAGAAAAGAGACCATTCCTTCATTCAGAATCACTCCAGACCGTTTAGATTACCAGGTCCATGTTGGTTCTCTTCTTTAGTTCACCTCACGCAGGGTTCAGGTCAGAGGACTAGGACACCCATGGCAAAAGCTTAATTTTGTTCTCAGTGACTAATTCATGTGTTTATTTTGCTCTTTCACTGCTCTTTTCTTAAAGCCACATCACAAATTTGTAAAGCTCAATTATCTTTTGCAGCTTGTAAGAAATATATTCTTAGTTTTTTTCTCATTGTTTTGATGATTAAGGGATGTTGGGTTTTTCCCAAAATTGTGAATATGAATGGAAATATACTTATTTAATATAAAACTTGAGGCCAACAAGTATTGGAGAAAAATATTTTCTACCCATTTAAATTGTTTTAATTCAATGATAGGTAAAAAGTTTGTTAATTTTTTGAACGAAAGATCAAAAGGATAAACAATGCAGATTTATTTTGACGGCCACCTTTGCTTAGATTTACCAAGGGTGCAAATATTAGTGGAAGGCACTGTATAAAAATAAAAAAAAAAGATGATTTTTCAAAATAAAAAACATCTGTTTTTCAAAATAAACTTATTATATATTGAAATGCAGAGTTTCATATCATGTTTCATATATAGATTCAAAAAGTTATTTTGTATTATATATATATATATATATATATATATATATATATATTACCTTCTTGAATCTCCAAAAAAAACACCACATCTGAGATCTCCAGAACCCATTATAAAATATGGTTAGATTGTAAACATTTCGCTGAAGAAGCTGCAAAGACCCACTGGACAACGTTTAGCCCAAAATGCTTTTAGCTAGATTTTGTACATTGTTGCATTATGTGTCACATGCATTATATGTCACATTTTGAGGCATAATTTTAGGAGTGAGGACAGGATGAAGGCTTTAAAATACTCTTTATAAAGAGACAGACAATCCCGCCTGTCTAGCTTATCTGCCTCTGTATGTTCCTGTATAGATTGAGAGACGGGTAGATGTTATCTCTTATTGAATAGAGCTAATGGAGCGTCCGTGTATGAAGGTACCACATAATGAGATAATCAAACTGGATCCTTACAGCACTGTTGAAACAACTATTTTACTTTTACTACTTTTATCTGTCAGGAAGACAAAAAACAAAGCAGTATCCCAGGTATCATATCAAACATCTTATGACCGCTATGTGACTTTTTTTCAGTGAAATGTAACCTTTGTTCAGTTTACTGGAAGTTGTATCCTCAGCTTTCACTTTCATCCTCGCTATAAATTGTCATTTTGTGTTTATATGCATTCTTTAGAGAGCAAAGGATTTGAATTTTCCTGCCTTTATGTGTGTGTGTGTGTGTGCATGTGCTTGGGCAGGGTTATTCCAGGAGTTGGTGACTGACATGTGGTCTGTTTGAAACAGTGGTTGTACATGTCTGAACACGGCCGACATTGAGAACAAACCCTGAATCAGATCAGCACTTAGAACTCAACAAACTCAAAGCGCACTTTACTGGCAAAATCTTCTATTAGCTTAATTTATTTTGCTCTTCCTTTTAACAAAATAATTTTTGCATCATTTAAGTTTGTAGACACTCACATATTTTACATTATTTTCACTATTGTGGAAAGAAGTCTGTTTATGCACGTTCAGTTGAAAAAATAAATAAATAAATAAATGAAGTAAAATGTGAATTATTATTACAATTGAAAAATAACTGTTTTCTATGTGAATATAATGTCACTATTTTCAATTGTAATTATATTTTACATTATTACTGTTAATAAAAGATAAAAGAACACACTATTTGCTCCAGTTCTAGGCATACAATGAAATTATTATTCTACTTACACAGAGCTGCCATCTCTTTGGGAAGGTCTGCTCCAAATCGTCCAAATAGGCTGCCATTGGCCAGAAGATCAAAGGGGGAGTGGTTTCGCATTGAACTGAAGGCAAAGGGGTAGAACCCTGTAATATGACCCATAGACCTCTCCCTATTGGTTGCCATTTTAATGATGACGGGCCTCCAGTGTCCAAAGACTTGAGAGTGGTCCTTTCGTTGTGATGGTAAATGATCACTTCTTTTCACTTCACACTTTTTATAAAAGGAACTTTCTTACTAAGCTTTCTGCAATAATCGTAAATCCATTATAAATATTTGTACTGCACTGATCTGAATCGAAGACGATCTTAGCAAGTGATCCAGAATTGATGCACAATAATCCAATGATGCCTGCAGAAAAACACAAAAGGAAAAAAAATCTATTAACAACTGTTTAGCACACAAGATTAGACCAGTGCTGTCTCGTAAAATTAGTCAGGATCTAACTGTTGAAATAAATACAACATTTAAAGAAGGGTTTCACTTTATTTTGATGTTCCCTTTAACACATTATGTTGACTATAAGTAACATTGCACCTTAATATCTATTAACTCTCATTAGATTGTTATTAGACTGGTAGGGTTAGGGGTAGATTAAGTTGACATGTACTTGTAAAGTTACTTATAGTCAATAGAATATCTGTTGGGAGGCACAATAAACACAATAACATAATAAAGAGTTTGCAGAGTCTTTTGATACTCTAATGAGAGTTAGCGGACATGTACACTGTAAAACATGACAGTGATTTTTAACCGTAAAAAAATTGTGAAAATGCTATGGTAAAAACCTGTTAAATGGTTAATGATAAATTCCTGTAAAATTAAAAGGGAAAAAATGTAAACTGAAATTTCTGGAATTCCCTGCATTGCATTTCAAATTCATTTGAATTTGATGCTTTTTCTTTGAAATAACTATGTTTGTTCTTCATTTTTTCTTGTCAGTTATGTTTATTATGTTTGTATGTTACATGTATTTTTTTAATTAATGTTTATTTCATATTTCAGTTTAATCTCACCATGATGGTGTTTAGTGTTTAAGTGAATGACACTGAGAACCTTCTATATATATATATATCCATATTAAAAGCTGCTTGTGATTGGCTTTGGTTCATCACAAGATTTTCTCATCACCATCTACTTTTGATGCATATCAGTGTATTTCAAAAGGTACAAAACAGATTTCAGTACTTTAATAAGTTGGTATATTAACATTATATCAGTTAATTCAATTATGTTAGTAGCTATAAACTTAAAACTGTAAAACATAAAATATTATTACAGTTTTTTATGGTCAAATTTCAGCAACCACAGCAGCTGGTTTTTGCCATAAATTTTACAGAGATTTTTTACAGTGTAGGTGCGATATTATTTATTGTCAAAAGAATTTTCAAAAGGGGTACCTAAAGAAGAATAATGCAGAATTTAAACTGTCTACATCTGACAGCTATGAGATCACCATCTTTTATGTCAGAGTAAAAAAAAAAACATTAATGGCACCTTAAGTTACTTTTTTTGTTTATTCCAGTCTTTATGCACTTAGAAATGTGCGTTTGATGTTGCAGTGTAAATGATGACTCGGGAAAACACAAATAACAAAATCAGATCTGACCATTTAGATTGAAACACACACATTTCCTGAAATTGTGTTCTGATTTCAGACCACATATGAATGTGATTTGGACTGGGTTTGTAAAAGCCAGATTTCATGTGGTTTTCTGCTGTCAGGTCTCTAAACAGCTAAATGGCTTTGAGTCGGATAAGGCAAAATAAAAAAATTCTGCCTGTCTGAGCAAAAATCTTTTTTACAAATAATTTATCCTGAATTGGTGAACAACTTAGCCAGATCAAATCAGCTGTCACATTTCACATAAATGATATGCTTTTAAGTGACAAGGAACCATTGAAACTTTGAGTTCTTTGAGTGCTTATTTTCTTCAGGTAAGTAATTCATCAGCATCATAATCAAAGAGACATGTCACCAGTTGCTTTAGTGAGAACCACTGTGAAAGAAACTGAGAGCCAACAAACAGATGAAATGAGGGGGAGAAATAGAGTGAGTCTCTTGTTGGGGCATTCATTTGAACGGCCTCCAAGCCATGAAGTGATTCCAGGCAATGCCATATGATTTAAATCAGAGACACAGCTCAATAAAGCTGCCTCTGTTCTACTGCCACATGCCCAGGGTGGAGGGCACCCAGTGCTCGCTAACCCCCTCCTCCTGCCTCCATCAGGACTTGATGGAAAGTTCCAGAGCACAGACCCATAAATGGTGAAGCTGACTTTCCATATCTTCATACAGATTACAAATACAAGTTTTCTTAACTGACACACATGACTGTAATGGATTGCATTTTTTAAGGAGCAGGTTTACAAGTTTTAAGGTCTAGCACATTTTAGATTTAAGAGTTTTATAGTAAGCAGGTTCCATTGGCATCTGTTTTCATTTTACAGGTACATTAACTGATACCTTTTGCATTTTAGATTTGCATAAAGACACAATTTAGTTCACTGCTTTTAATTTACTAACAAAAGTCTCTGTCTTTGTCTGTCTCTTTGCCTGGTTCTTTCTTTTAATTGCAGTCTGTTGCTCTGTAAGGTTGTGTTCATTTGGAGCAGCGCTGCAGTAAACTGTTCCACATGTGAGGGCTGAGCAGAGTGGCCATGTTTCAGAAAGCATCAACAATCAATCCTGCTCTAATCATACACACATAAACACTGAACTACATTCAGATACACCTTACTGTCCCGTTACTGACTGTTTACATGTCAAATAAATATGACCTATTTTATTTTATTTTTATTTTATTTAAGCTCCAAATTCCCCAGAACAGAATTCCTTATGTTTTCCACATCCCTCCCTCTTTGACTCGCTGTCCTTTGAAAATTCCCCTTCTTGACATGTTTTCGTCTTCAGCGGTTTCTTCATCTCATTCAAGATGACAGTTTTCAAGATGTTTTCAACAAAGCGATGAGAAGAACAATAAAAAAGTAAGAAAGGCAGAACAGTATGAAAAAAAAAAACTTCTTTATATCCTTTGTTTTTTTAAAGGATATAAAGAAAAGAAAAGATAGGTTTGTATGGAAATGTATGCCCTTTGTAGAGTACAGAATCAAATCAAACAGAATCATTATTAAGTACTTAACTGTAAAAAGTGATCAAAATGAAAATGAAAAGAGTAAACAAAAGTACAAAAAGCAAAGTCAGGAATGAAACATTCCTCTATTGTGCAGTAGTTGCTCATTAATTAGACAAACATTGGGTATAAGGAGAAGTCTGTTTTGTGTGTGTGGGAGTGTGTGTTAGGGGTGAATGAGGCCTTGCTACATATAAAAAGCAATGGTTTTATTTCACCCAATAAAATGGTGAAATAACAAGCAGTTAGGAGAACTGCCTATACAGGTTAATGACTTGTGAGCAAAGCGTACCCAGCATTCACATGGAGCCTACCACATACAGTATTAATTGGTAGTAACACATAGTAATACTTTCTTAGAGGCATTATAGCATTATAGCATTAGAGGAAGACATGACAAATTTTATGCACACATATTTGTTTTTATGTAATTATATGCAACGAAAAATGTTACTCAACCACAAAAAATTGGGGAAATGTAGAGTTACATCACTTTCACACTAATTGATTAATTCAGTGAATGATTGCCTTCAAGGATTCAAACATCTAATAAAAACTTGACAAAAATCCATAAAATTAATCCAGTTAATGTAATGAAAAGCTGCATGTATCCCATTATCTTTTGCTCTTTTTCCCCCCCACAACCCTTTAAATGATGGACTGGACTCTCATACTGATGGCACCCATTCACTTCATCCATTGCTGAGCAAGCTATTTCACCAAATGAATAGCTTAGCCTCTAGTTTGTATGTTTGTTTCATGCCCCATGTCCCTTGGCTTTAGATGAACACATGTCTACTCTCTCCTGTGGCACTCTGCAGGGTGCACACCTTTACACTGTCAACAAAAGCTCCTGTGTGTGCCCTGCCTCAATGCTGCATTTATAAGATGGGTCATTTGGCAGGGTTTGCCTGGTCTGGGTCTGCTCTAATTTACCAGCGTGAACAGAAGGAGGGTGGGAAAACAGAGAGGAGGTAATGAGGTAATGCCCACAAACCTTCTATGATGCAATATTGGGAAATATTTATCTCATGTGGGTAACACAAAGACAGCATAAACACAGTCAGAGCTGAAGGTCATGTTTCTAAATAATCAACGTATCGCACTGGATGGGGTTTTGGTTCCTTGCCGCTGTTGCCTCTGGCTTGCTTAGTTGGGGACAACTGATTTCCAGTGATTTCCGTCATCTTGACTACAGAGACCATCTCTACATTTGATAAATAAAGTTTAATTCTGGATGAGCTGCTGCGATGGCCCGACCCACCAGAGGCCGTAGCGGATGAGCTGCTGTGATGGCCCGACCCACCAGAGGCCGTAACGGATGACCTGCTGCAGTGGCCTGACCCTCCAGAGGCCGTAGCGGATGACCTGCTG
>JAUCMT010000013.1:1281537-1301113 GCA_032357475.1 Enteromius thamalakanensis | reverse complement strand
ACGGGGCTCCCCCAGGTTGAGAGGTCTGTTGCGATGCAACTGTGTCCGCAGGCTTCTACTTCCTGGCAGGGTAACCCGTCACTTCCTTCCCGGGCCTGCAAGCATTCATCGGCTCTGATCGGTGATGCTTATAAGGCTTGTGGAGATGCTGCCTCCTCTGTGCACGCTATGGCGTTGCTGCCAGGCCAAGGCACTGAAGGCACTGCACGAGGGTGGTCACAACCCAGAAGTTCTAGCTGAACTTCGTGCCGCAACGGACCTTGAGCTACATGCGACAAAGGTTACTGCGCGTGCCCTGGGGCGTGCGATGTCCACTATGGTGGTCCAACAGCGCCATCTGTGGCTGTGTCTTGCTGACATGCGTGATGTTGACAAGATGAGATTCTTGAATGCTCCCGTGTCGCAGACCGGCCTCTTCGGCAACGCAGTGGAGATGTTTGCCCAGAAGTTCTCCGCTGCCCAGAAGCAGACTGAGGCGATCCGTCACATCCTGCCACGGCGTCCAGCTGCTGCCTCCACCCGGACCCCGCAGGCACCGCCTCAGCCCGCTCATCGCCGAGGGCACCCCCCAGCGGCCGCCCCCGCTCCTCCGCAACCACAGCAGCAGCAGTACCGGCGGTCGCGTCGAGGATCCGGCCGTGGGGGCTCCGCCCAGCCTGTCCAACGGCCCGCTGCACCCGGTGGCAAGAGGAAGTGCAAGCGGCCCTAGGACAGGCAGCCCAGGGATGGAAGGAGTTGCCTCCACCACGGGATGGGGTGTGACGTAGCAGGTAATTCTGAGGCCACGGCCCGGCTACGTGTCCAAGGTTCCTCCCACTCCCTTCAGAGACCAGGTAGTGAACCTCCAAGTGCTTCCCCTCGGAGGAGGCAGACCCAACCTTACTGTCGCTGTGTCCAGTCCGGGCACTACGGTGTTACGTAGATCGGACACGGAGCTTCAGGACCTCAGACCAGCTCTTCGTTTGTCATTGAGGCTGGCAGAAGGGGAATGCCTCTTGCGCAACCCTCACACAACTAACAAAATTGTGTGTTAGCCAAATAAATGCTGACGAAAACCTATTAAAGCTATTGCTGCACACAACAGGCTGTAACAAGAAAAGACTGTGAGCTAAAACTTACTTCGAGCTTTTAGAGATCATTAAATATGTGAGTGGTACATAATAAGTATATTGTTTAATCCACACTTCAAAAAATGTGGATGTTCAGTGTTGTTACTGGGCTATTCATAGCAGCAACAAATGCATTATTTTCTAAAGAAAAACAAGTGGAATGTACAAAGTTGTACGTTGGATATAAAACCATCCTAATTATTAAGGGAAAATCCACTGATCAGAAGTTGCCATTTCAAAACTTGGGAAATTTACTACACATAATAGACATTTGTTATTCATTCAAACAAATTATTTGGAAACAAATAGATAAAAAAAAAAAAAAAAATAGACAATTCTCAGTATACAGTAAGATTACAGAGGACAGCACTGCTAAAAAAAAGGTTTAAGACTCTAGAACTAGCTGAGCCTTATTTCTATCATTATTTAGGTTAAACAATTAAAAGGGATCTCCGTTCCTTCCACTGTGAGGTTGTCTGAATAAATGAGCTTTTCCCTGACTTCTCTGTACAAACACACAACATATTTCCAGTAAGGAAGTAAGAGCAGTCTTAACACAAACATTTTAGAAAAGAAAATGACATTAACCATGTTTTCCTACAGCAACTACCCAGAAGATTTTTACGCGAATCCAGCTGTGCATGTACAGTAAGAGTATGATTTGGAATATTGCGTCATTATGGCTAGAGTCAAATCGAAACACGGAATTCATCAGAAGCCTATTGTTCTGTTGTGTGTATAGTCAGTGTCTATAAAGGTTAAGCAAGCATTTCACAAATTAAGAAGAGACAAACAGCTCTTTGATAGGGCACAAATCACAAGCTGTTGATCAGATAATGCAAATTATTTTACACTTGAAGCAAATCTTCACATCTTCATATATTTTCTGACCAGAATCTTTCCTCAAAACCTTACCACTTTCTTGTTGAAACACCATGTAAACAAGTCACCTCAGACTACATAAAAGATTAATTTAAAATTCATAATATTCCTGTCGTAAAAGAATTTCATTGAAACATTTGAGCTGTTGCATTCTGTAGCAGCTAACTCTAAATTGCAAGTTTAGAAGTTGTGAGAACATGAGCTGTCTTTCATTTCCTAGCAGCTGGTTGAAGCCGTTTCTGTTGATTTTATCAATGTCTGAACATGGTGATCTCGATAAGACGTTTTTGCTGCCAGTTCAACTAATTGACATGTAACATCCAATTCAACCAATCTTAATGGCACATAAAAACATTACAGATGCACAATCCAAGCAAACTGGCACTTTTTGACACTTTTGACACTTTTGTATCAATATCTTTAGCATTGTCTTAAGTTCAATGTCGTACTCACACATGTACAGATCTGTACGCAGGAATTACCTGTAAACATTTATTCTTGCTCTAACATGTCTTTTACATTCTCTTTCGTTTTCGTGAGTAATCTGGGAGGCAAAGTTGTACATGAAAATAAAACTTTTCCAAAACTTCTTAAATGAATGTCTTTGTGGTCTGTTAAAGCATGTTGGAGAGCAGACTTACCTAAAATGCTGACTGAAGGTAATGGGGGGGAAGCTTGAACTGAGTGTGCGTCAGTATAAGTCAGATGTGTCTCTCTGTGTGAATAAAGAAGCCTGTTGCATTCCGCCTTTTCTCTTTCGCTCCCCCCTCCACCACCACTCACTCTACCTCCTCATTCGCTCTCTGGCATTCTTGCCCTCCCTCTTTCAATCAAACTTTCTCTGCCATGCATGTCTTCTTTCCAGCCATTGTAGTTTTGCATTACAGTAAAGCGCTTCCCAGTTGTTGCCTACTACTTGTTGCTCTCTCTCTTCCTTTTGTCTTCGTTAATCACTAAAAACTCTTTGATTCATAAATACAGCCCTGGTCATGTGACGCAATACTTTAAATATACAGGGCTTTTTTTTTAGAAACCACAGAATGCCTTTGGGGATGGAAAATCAAGACCAGAAAGCTTAAGTTTCCCTCTCTCTGCCCCCTCTATCCTGCTATATGTCTGCTCCTATAGCATCTCTCTCAGTTACCACCCGCCGCCTTCTGGGTGTCAGTTTCTACATCCTATTATCCTTCCATCTCCTTCCACGCTTTCTTGTCAAACTGCTTACTCTGCTTTTCTCTTCCCCCTGACTATTTTCCGTCCATTTGCTCTCATGCCATCACGGTTTCTTTTGTCTTCCTCTAAGTATGTTTTTTTCATACCTTTCATGTTTCTACTAGATATTGAGGCTATTGTATTTCTCAGAAAATCCCATGTCATTCATTCCATTGAAGTACACTCTTAAAACTAGGGGCGTTTGTTATAGAACCATTTCGGGTTCCCCAAAGAACTTTTTAGGTTTTCAGAAATGTGATTTCAAACCACATAAGAATGTATGAATGGTTCACATTACGTAATATAATTAGATTCCAATCAAAAATGCAAAACAAAATAATAATATTATTCTTGACTTTTCTATGACTGTGACTTCAGAAAACTGGAATATAACACAGTTATAAGAATAATTTTTAGTTATATAATGACTCTTTTTGAACCATGAAGAATATTTATGGATAAGGAATACCTGAATAAATCTTCAGCAATTCTCCTTTAGAGTGCTACAGAAAACATACAATTTTGTTTTTGGAATGACATTAAAATTATTATTATTATTTTTTTTTATTTTTTTTATTAAGAGCTATACTATACGGTTAATGTAGAGTTATACAGTTACTGTACTAACTGTGTAGTTGTGTCTGTTATTTCATGGACTTAAACTAACAAAGATTAACAATTTCGTTAATTTTGTTAACAACTAGAATTTTGATCAAATACTAGCACAAATGTAAAGCTTATAGTTAGTTAATGCAATGCACTAATAAGACTTAATAGTAAAATCTGAGCTTTACATTTCTACAAGTACTAATGAGCATAAAACTATATTATATGAAAAGTTGAAAAATGTTTAGTAAAGTTAAGCAAAAGCATAAAAAAAATTATAAAAACAATAATGTCCAGGCCTGCATGTTAGAAACAGCATCTGTTCTTTTTCCTAAAATTTGCATATTCTGTCAGTCCAAAATATCTAAAAAGGTAGCTATTGTTTGCATGTGCAAATAGCGTTGTGGATGACTAGCGCAGAACAAAGGGACAAGATCAAAGGAAACAGATGTGAGCGAACAATGAAAATCAAATAGAAATTAGAGAAATCACACATAGCAACTAAAGGTTATAACTGTGTAAGAACACATGTGTGTGTTCAGTACTTCATGTTTACTATGGACCGTAAGGTTGGGGGATCACTGTTAGTGGTCAGAGGCCAGCCCTGTAAGTGTTGTGTAATGATTTTTATGATTTTAAGAACTAGTATTTTCTGTACTCTTGCCAAAGAAAAGAAAATTAGTATTCAGAAGTTGGAAACTACCTGTAGATGTTTTTCTGTTGTCTACTTTATTATTATTATTATTATTATTATTATAAAAAGCCAGTTAATGAACATTTGTTTGATTAAAATCTCAGTAAAAAGAAATATATGTGAAGAGCCATGACTCTTTAGATTCATTTTAAAAATGTCCTATTTCATGTAGCATGTCAAATAATAATCAGTCTTTAAAACTGCATGCATAAAACTTTTCACACTCTGCTCAATATTTCACACTTGTATCTTACAGATCTGTAGCAGGGTTTGCACTGCTTTTTTCCTTCAGTTATGAAAACCTGTTCCATTGTGTTAAATGCCAAGTTCTGTCTTGAAACTCTAGATGGCGCAGGTTGATGGGTGCTTTCTGCAAATTGATTATATTGACAGTGTAAAGCTACTTGGCACAAGTTGATGTTGCATACACAGCCAATGAACTTGCAGCTTTGTATATTAATGGCTGGTCAGTACTCACTATCACAAACCCTCCACCTTCCCCAGCTCCACCTGTGTAGATCTGCTATAGGTTATTATGTTATTTGTGTTATTACATATGCTGCAAGCTTCTGCAATAACCAACAGCACAGCATATCTATTCCACCAAAACCAAATACATAAACAATTGATGCAGTGTTAAAATATTGAAGGTGTCATGACATGCATTTATTTATTTATTATTTTTGTTTTGTTTAATTAATTTGACTTTGTCACAAACTGAATGGGCATCTGTATGCTGTAAACAGTGTCAATGATTAAAATGGGCTCTTTTTGCTATTGACTTGACTTGATGCTCATATGCAGTGTAGGTAAGTTGTCAGCCAAGTAACTGATCACTAGTAGGTGGGGTCTATTATGTGATAATATATAACTATTATTTGATGACTTAAGCTCATTGCACACTGAGTGAGATTTTTGTCTGAAATCTTTGAATGTTAAAAAATATATATGGCCTCACACTGTGTCAATCACAATTACACACTGCCTCCAAAACTTTTGTCTGTCATTAAATAAATTGGATCAGGTTCGATTTTCTGTGTTTTTACATCTGTAGCATGCATTTTAATAGGAAGGCGTAATGAATATGAAAAAAAAATGCATGTGAAAATTTCTTTTTGTCTTTGTACAATGCTCTTAAATAAATAATTGGAAGCAGTTATATGCAATAATTTTTTCGCCATGAAGTCAGATCCCTTATATTCAAAGAAGCCATTTTTTAAACTTAATTAAATTAATGTTTTGTTCATAATGAATAGAAGGTTTCAATTTATTACATTTGCAAGATGACATTATCAATGTCAAAGAATCCAGGCAAGAATCCAGGTAAGAGACCGTTTAACTTTATGGTTCAAAATGTCCATCCAGGAAAAACGTGATGTAAACTGTTTTGATAATGTACAGCGTATGAATACCTACGATTAACTTTTGATGGGGGCTTAGACTGACCCAGGGTTAACTAGTGTGAAAGCCTTAAAATGAGCAAAATACGTACAGATCCATGGACGCTTCAAACACATTTTGACGTATTACTAATTTCCTATTCTTTTAATTCAAGTTTTAATTAAAAAGTCTACACTTTAATTTTAAAGTCCACTTTTGACATTTTACTAACTACAGTATAGGTAGCTTTGTAAGTAGCTACATTATAACTACTGTACATGTCAACTAATTCTCATTAATACAACTACATGTCTACTAACTCTCAGAGTAGACTGTTAGTGTATGTTTAATAGAATAAGCTAAAATACTGTATACTTGCAAAGTTTCTCTTTGTCAGTATGTTGTACTGTATGTTGTGGGCAGATCAAAATATAACATATTAAGCAGACAGTACGACTCTAATGACTGCTAGTTGGCATGCAGTTGCAAAGTTACAGACTGTTCAGTACAATGTCTACAGTGGACAACCGAGAAAAAAAAGCGCTTGCAAAAAAATATCAATGAAATAATAAAATGTAAAGTGGTCTCAAACTTTTGGACCCCACTGTATATACCAGCTAGTTTGCAGGAGTAAATTCATTAGGCATGACAGAAGCTTCCATGTACACATCAGTGCATTTAACAAATATCCCTGTGGCATAAGTAGGGAATAAAAGAATACATGCAATGCATGCAGATCAGTAAAACAAATATATGAGAGCAACAAAGTAAAGAAAAGAACAGAAAAAGAAGAAGTACGGTTCAGTGAGTTTTAGAGAACATAAAATGGGGCCCCGTTTGGAAGCGAGTGGAGGAGAAACCGCAGAATGGAGTGAGCCTCAGGCTGAAGGAAGAAAAAAGAAGTGTGTGTGTGTGTAAGAGAGAGAGAGAGAGACACACACAGTAGGCTTTAATCAACAGCAAGTTGTCTGTAATGAGATCACTACACAGTCCACATAGATTGATGTCATGTGAAGCTGTGTGTGTGCACATCTCCGTGTGTCTCGGCATATACATCAACATCATTTTACCCACAAACACACTGACAACAATACTTAAGCAGACACAGACAATGACGTTAAGCAGAAACTAAACAATTTTGTGTTTCAAACTTAAAAGTCCAAAAAACATGCACACTCGGGGGCAAACACACACTGTGATGCATTTGAAAAAAAAAAAAAAAACTGTCTGGAAAAAAGAGGACAAAAATCAGATTGAAATGGACAGAGAGAGGAAGAGAGAGAGAGTTTTTAGTTTTGGGTTATAAAGTTAAGCTCACATCCTAACCAATGAAAGAGTGCATTCATTGTGCAGACGCCCAAATGTGAAGTCATTTATACATTTCCACTGCCATGGAAACACATACAAACCCTTTAATTACTTCATGCATGTTGACACAAGGCCATGTGCTGCTCACACACAGTCCCACACACAAATAAGCATAAAACGAACGTTCAGTCTAAAGTTGATTTTTTCCTGATGCATGGCAGGACCAATTCCGACTAATATTATTAGCATATTAGCTGTTTATTTGTACTTATAAAGCATATAATAAAAGGTTAATATAAAATAAAAATAATTTCTGTCATTAATTTCTCACCCTCATGTAACACTTCTAAAGTCGTTACAGTACACTAGGACCAGTTAGGTTCGGCTATTAGAGTAGTACCTTATAATGAAAAGACCACAGACCAGAAAATAAGTTTAAATCGCCGGCTTATTATTTTTTAGGAAAAACAGAAAATGACAGTGGACATACAATTCACTTAAAACAGTTAACACCAATTCAAAGAAAACTAAATATTTTCCATTCCCTTTTTTTTCTTTCAGTTCAGTAGTTTCCGTTTATCCTATTTACTTCAAACCTTGTGTTTGGATTTAAAAAGGATATTATTTCCAACCTAGGTTATTGTTTCTATTAATTTCAAGTTTTAAGTTTAAGCTTATATTTTAATATATTTAAGTTAACACGGTGTTATTTAAATCTAATCTAACTCTTAATTCCAAGATTTAATTTAATTTTGGTTCAGTTCACTTTTAAGCCTCAACCATTTCCTGTTTTGTTTACCCAACAAAATAATTTACATTCTCCATCAACACCATTACAACATTAAAGTGTGTGGTTGACCAAAATAAAAAATAAACACATAAAATGTAAAACTGAAAACAATTCAGCAAAAGACTGAATAAATGCTTAAATACAAATAAAACAACAACAAAGTTTTCTTTCTCTTTAACTATAAAATCCTTGAATTACTGTGAATGGATATCCAGCGCTTAGAGAGTCCAGTGTCCTTCTGCAGAGGTGTATGGATTTATCCTACCAGTTTCAATGAAAAGAACACAACGTCCAGCAGGGGGAGTTTTTATCCTTCTGCAAAGCACAGTTCAAGGGTTCCTTGGGTGGCTCGCCATCTTGTTTCTAGCTCAGAGAATCCAACTCCGATTCTACCTCGATGTTTCCCGATCCAAACCTTAATGGCCTACCATAATGGTAGAATAATATGCATAAACATTAGGAAATAAAATACAGATAGCTCTTAAGTAACAGTAAAAGTCCGTTTTTTTTAGCTTAAGTCCTCAAAGAGGTGACGCCAACATGGCGTGTTGAAAAAAAAAAGCACAACGAAGGCCTTTGAACAACAGCACCAATGCACCGTTTAAATCCACAATTTTAACATAAATCTGCTACCTTGGCTTTCCATTTTTATGAAATAAGCAATATAATACAACAAAACATTTCTTCCATGAAATAAAATACAGTTTATGAACTCACCAAGTCCCGTTCAGTTATGTTTACAATGTCATCAAGGCAAGGCAACAAAAATGCCTTCTCCAGAATATCAAAATTGTTTTATATAGACTTCTAGGTTTTTATTCTATCTCGTTTTCTTTACACAGCAGCTCAACAGGTAAGTGTCTGCATCTGTTCCTCTGCAGCGCGAAAGTGAAAAAACAACGGGATTGGCTGTGGTGAATCATGAGTCACTCTTCAATGTGCCTTTTCAAAATAAGAGTCTGAACAGATATTTTTAACCCTTCTTCCTGAATTTAACAAAAATACTATGAATTTAAGAGTTTTTAACGTTTTAACATGTTTTTAAACACAAATAACATACTATACCACAAAATATATAACGTCTGACATTTTTAATGAATTTAACCATTATGATCTATTTATTTACTATTGGTCATCTATAACATTTCTTTGGCTGTTTTTATTAACAGACTTTTATTTATTAGGAGCTATGTAAACCAGGGTTACACCCTCCCCTCTTAAATGTATGCAAGTCCCTTTGCATAAAAATAGATCAAACTACCTGGATATCATTTTCATAGGCTCCAATAGAGCTTGTCACAGCTTCACTTAAACTCTGGAACAGAGATTGAACTATGCTGACTAGAGGGTTCCCTAATTGAGGGTAAGTTAAGTGCTTCGGCCTTGTTCTCTCTCTGGCTGATCTTCTGACAGATTGTTCTGCTTCAGGGTCATTTCCTTCAGTTTCTTCTTTTACAGGTTCAGTATCATTCACGTGAGTTTGAGTTGCTTCTTCATCATTAGTGTTGTTTGAATCTGATGCAGTATCCATTTCATTTTGTTGAGTTATTTGATCTCCCTCATTAGAAATTGCAGGAAACTTTTCCCTTTCAGGTGGGTTCACTATTTCAGGCAGATTCTCCACTTCCGGTTGGTTTCCACAATCAGGTAAGTTTACAATTTCCGTTATGTTCATGTGTTCTTGAGCAATATCAGGCACCGTCACAGGTTCTGAGACTTCAGAAACGTCTGATTTTGTCCGCTCCTTAACAGGGTTTAACTTAACCTTGGGAGAAAAGACTACTTCGTACTCTTCAAACGACCTAGAGATCTCTTTGGGAGGACCTGAAGGGAAATACAGTGGATAGTTTTCCTCTTCCTCATAGTTGTACTCAAGCTCTGGTTCGTCAGGATCAGTTGTTGGGTGTTGCCGTGTGCTTGGCCGATGGGGCTTAATTTGGACCGCTGGAAGATTTGCAGCGTCTGTTGGCAAAAACCCGCAAGGCAACAAAAGGTCTCTGTGAAGAGTTCTAGTGGGGCCATGGTGATGCTCAGGTTTGACTGTATAAACAGGAGGTTGTCCTTTTGACTTACAACTACGTAAACAATGGATTCCCACTTATCCGCCAACTTGTTTTTCCCTCTAATCCGAACATTCCTTACAAGCACGCGATCTCCGACGTCTAGGACAGATTCAGTTACATGTTTGTCATATCTTGTTTTGTTACGTTCAGCAACTTTACTAACATTTTTGGAAACCAGTTGGTAGCTTTCGTGCAGGTGAGATTTGAGGGCTTTAACGTATTGCGAGTGGGATTGCTGCTGGCGATGGTTCAGGGGGACATTGAAAGCCAGATCAATGGGTAGCCTAGGCTGCCTACCAAACATTAATTCGTACGGCGAGAATCCTGTACTTTCATGTTTAGTGCAATTATACGCGTGAACAAGTGGCTTAACAAAATCACGCCAATGTTTCTTGTCTTCGTCTTTAAGTGTACCCAACATGTTTAGTAGGGTTCTATTAAACCTCTCCACAGGGTTTCCCCTGGGATGGTAAGGTGAGGTTCTGACTTTCCGAATCCCGGCTAGGTCGCATAACTCTTTGATAGTTTTGGACTCGAAATCCGCCCCCTGATCGCTATGCAACTTCTCAGGAAAACCATAGTGGATGATAACATTTTCCCACAGGGCCTTTGCTACGGTTTTAGCCTTTTGGTTGGGAGTAGTCATTGCTACAGCATACTTTGTAAAGAAATCCGTAACGACTAAGACATCTTTAGTGTTGCTGCGATCTGGTTCAATAGTTAAGAAGTCAATACACACTAATTCTAGCGGTCTAGTGACTTGAATGTTTACCAGGGGCGCCGCCCTTACTGGTTGGGTCTTCCTGCAAACACATCGGCTACAGCTTTTGATCTTCTTTTCAATGTCTGAAGCCATTTTTGGCCAGAAAAATCTGGTTCTGATTAGATCAAGGGTCCTGTCAAAACCGAGATGACCCATGTCATCGTGCAGGCTTTTAAATACCATAGGTCTTAGGTTTTCAGGAAGAACGAACTGGCGTTGCATTTCTTCACCAACTTGCCTCTTTCTGTACAAAATCCCATTCAGCAACTCAAATTTGTTTAGCTCACGCAGGAACATGCTGAGTTGCGGGATTTCGTTACGTACAGTAATGGGGCATGTTTCACCCGTTTCCAGCTGGTGTATGATCTCATTGATTGCAGGGTCGTCTGTCTGACTTTGTTTTAACTCGTCTTCTGACATGCTTGGAGTGCCAGGAAAAACACTGCACTGACCGAAACTGTCCGGTACAGCATCAATGGACGTAGACAAGGATGTTACGAGTGGACATGCAAGGACACTATCCTGGTCATAAGACTGAAGGACTAGGTGTTTTTCGCAGATTGCACTGACAACTTGAGCCGGAACAGGAGTGAAAAGATCGGTGCCGGGCAAGTGGTGTTGCACAAACTGACGGATCCGCTCTTGTTCCTTGATGGAAACAAGGTCATTTAATGGCTCGGGATGCGGGCGACGAGATAGACCATCTGCGTCCATGTTTTGTTTGCCTGCTCTGTACCTAAGCTGGAACTCAAAGGAGGACAGGGCGGACAACCAGCGATAGCTCGTCGCATCTAACTTAGCAGTAGTCAAAATGTAAGTTAAAGGATTACTATCAGTTATTACTGTGAAAGGACTGCCATACAAGTAATCGCAAAACTTTTCTGTTACAGCCCATTTGAGGGCAAGAAACTCGAGTTTATGAGCGGGGTAACGGGCTTCGCTTTTTGATAGCCCTCTACTTGCGTATGCAATTACACGCAACTCTCCCCCTTGCTCTTGATAAAGAGCAGCCCCTAACCCGGTTGTGCTTGCGTCCGTATGTAGTACGTAAGGCAACTTGGGATCGACAAAACCTAAAATTGGAGCAGAACTCAGTTGGTCTATGATCACCTCGAAGGCTTTCTGACAATTCTCGGTCCACCTCTCTCCAAAGGGAGCTTTTGGCTGAAAGTATTGGACGTCGGTGGATTTACGGATATTGGTTTTTCTCAGCGGGGGGTATCCGGCAGTTAGGTTGGTAAGGGGTTTTACGATTTTAGAAAAGTCCTTAATAAATCGCCTATAATACCCTGCAAACCCTAAGAAGGAGCGGAGCTCTTTCAAGTTTTTGGGACTTGGCCAACTTTTTAAGGCTGCTACTTTTTCGGGGTCTGTTTCTACACCGTTTTGGGAGACAATGTGCCCTAAATACCGAACCGACGTCTGGAAAAACATACATTTTTCAAGCGATAGCTTCAGACCGTATTCTTTGAGACGACTAAGCACGTGGAGGAGGCGGGTTTCATGTTGTTCGAGGGTTTCAGAGTAAACTATAAGGTCATCTAGATAGACTAGGACTTCCTTAAGGTTGATGTCGCCCATACATTTCTCCATCAGCCTTTGAAATGTGCTGGGAGCGTTTGTTATGCCTTGGGGCATCCGGTTGAACTCAAAGAAACCCATTGGACACACGAAGGCTGTTTTATGCTTGTCAGCCTCATCAACTTCGATCTGGTAGTACCCGCTTTTTAGGTCAAGGACAGAGAACCACTTCGATCCTGTGAGGGCGGAAAACGCTTCTTCCAGATTAGGAAGCGCATAGGCATCTTTGATGGTATTCAAATTCAATTTACGATAATCTATGCACAGTCGTACGTCTCCGTTTTTCTTTCTTACCACCACTATCGGTGAGGAAAATGGCGACTCGGACTCACGAATAACACCTGCATCGCTTAGTTCCTGCAAATGCCTCCGTACAGCGTCAAGATCCTGTTGCCGCACAGGGCGGGACCTGTGCTTAAATGGGGTCTCATCTTTCAGTTTGATTTGGTGTTTTACTTTGTTAGTGCACCCGAAATCTGTACCATGAAGTGCGAAAACTTCCGACATAGCACTTAGTTTTTGTGTGATTCGCTCTTTCCATTCCGCAGAGACAGGAGAATCAGCAAAGTTGAGATTAAGCTCCACAGGCTTTAAGTTGGGAGTCTGTTTGGACAGCTCTGTGATCTGACTGTTTGGTATGATGTCTTGCATAGAATGTATTTCAGCAATGACGCTTTTTGCAGTGATTACTATGTCATGCTTACTTTCATTTCGGAGGACCACTGGAAGTTTCTGTGAGGGTTTCCCAGGAAAAGTAAGTAGACAGTTGGTGACTAAGACCCCACCTGGCAAGGAAGATGTAGAAGGGGTCTCGACCACTACCCACCGGCCTGCGTGTTCAGCTTTTACGTGGACTAACCCTTCTAAGACTCGACTCTGGCCTGCAGGAAGGACTTCAGGCTCTTTCCCTGAAAGAGTGACAAGACCAAGGTTTTCAGTTTCTCTTTGGTTGCGTCTCTGTTGTAACACGCTCAACACTACCCTATACCCATAAGGCAAGGTTCTGAGGTCTGTATCAGCCAGGGACAGGCTTTCGAAGACTAGATCAAGCGTGTTAGTGCCGATCAAAAGAGAAGACTGAGCACTTGAGCGTGTGTCTGGAACAATTAATGCAAGAGAGGACACAGTAAGTTCAGTACCAAAGCAGTTCTTTGGAAAGGTAATGTCAATACCAATGTAGCCTGAATATGGAACATTCTGACCATTAGCAGCTTCGACTTCTAACAGGTCTTGTAATGGTTGGATTTCAAGGTCTGCAAGGTGGTTTTCATAGAATGATTGGGAAACTGTGGTCACTTGTGATCCGGTATCAAGAAGGCAACTGCAAACTTGATTATTGATTTTTACTTGAGCAGTGTACTTAGCTCCGATCAGACCTTTGGGTAGTTTCACAGTGGCTGATTTACTGTGAAAGAATCGTTTTTTGGGTTTGCGCAAAGGGTTGGTGGGACTAACTTCACCTGCAGCACCCATTTGTCCCGCAATGAGGGCTTGCTTTAGTTTAAATGCTGCGTTTGATGGTTTTGTTTATCCCACAGTAACTGTTTTGCTTTCAACTGTTTCCTTTTGTCAGCAACCAAAGACGGATTTGGGTCATTTGGGCATGCGGAGGCAATGTGTCCGTCTTCACCGCACTGGAAACAGTATCCAGGCTTTGGCCTACTCTTCGCAGCTTGCGATGTCAGGGAGGTTCGTTCAGGTGCTTTGAAGTTGGTCTTAACAATAGCTTTTGGCGGTTTAGGCTTCTCCTTAGGAGGGCTCGGAATCAATGTTGCGAGGTGGCTTTGAAGCTGATTGATTTGTGCTTTTAATTCTGTGACTAATTGCTTTTGACTATCTATTGGTGGTTCTACTCTCTGGGGTTTTAGTCTTGTTAGCTGGCTTTGTAACGCAGTTATTTGTGTTTGCATTTCACTGAGATCGTCTTGCATGGTGGGTAGAGGGAAATCAGCATTTGCGGCAATAGCGTTAGAGGCTACCTTTGGTCTGGTGGCAGCAAGATGTTTTTTCATTCGGCTTTCTTTTGCAGTATGCTTGTCTTCTTCTACTCTCAACTGTAGAAGCAGCTCAGCGAACGAGGGGGGGTTATCTTTTTTCCTTTCAAGCTGAAGGTCTGTTAACAAAGCATTATCCCAACACCCCCTACAGAATTGACGCAGAAGGTGTCTGTCTGCTTCAGCAGATACCACACCACCTCTTTTCAGAGCTTTTGAGAGTGCCATTTGCAAGCGATGGAGGTAGTGGGAAGGCTTTTCACCTGCATCTTGTAAGGTGTTGAGGAATTTGGCAAACAGCTCGTCGCCATCTTCCACTGTGCCGAAAGCTGAATGGAGTAGGTCAAGATAAGCTGAAGGCAAAGCTTCAGGGCCCAGAGGTTTCACCACGTTTGCAGCGGGCGGTACAAGACTGTCTATGATTTTTCGTGAGCGCTGCAAGTCAGACAGATCAGAATCTTGAAGTATGAGCTCTACACTGTGGCGCCACGTATCAAAGTCTACCTCATGAGTAGGGCAGGGTAATTTGCCTGAAAAATTTCTGAGGCGGAAAGAAGCGCTAACTGGTGGGACAAGAGCTTCACTTCGCACTATGTGCTCTACTACAACTTTCTGCACCTCGGGGTGTGTTATAAAGCTCTGTGGAATGGTAGTTTGTAGACCTGGTTGTGTCCGGTTGCCTGACTCAGAGTCGCTGACGCGCAAGTTATCTTTGATCAGTTCTGCAGGTTCACGTTGGATAGGCTGATCATTAGCTTGTACTTGGGTTGTTGGTTCACTTTGGGTGTCTGGGCTAAGAGGTGCTTGCCCGTCTGTGACTGACTGAGCACATTTGGAAAGGTGCTCATGCAAAACAGCTTCAAAAGATTTGCCACTAAGTCTAGCAATTTTTTGCAGTTCACTGAAAAAACTGTTGGTGGCGGTATTGGTAACTGCTGCTATGTACTCAGATGACAAAGCTCTGATCTGGTAGGTACCTACATTTGCACATTCGAGTGTGTAGGGTAGTAAGGGTTCAAGGGCTGAAAGTGCAGCTCCACTCTCATATTCCACAATAACATTTCTGTGGTAATAAGATTTGGGATCATCTATTTTAAAGATTCTCACTGTTCGGCCATATCTGTTCAAGAAGTCTTTTAAAGCTTCATCAGCGTCTGTGTCTGTAATCCCACTTACAATAACTGAGTTTGGAATTTTAACACTCTCTCTATCAACTATTTCCATTTTCCCAGCTTAGCCTATTTTATTTTATTTTTTTTTTTTTTTTTTGAGGTCTGGGTCGAAAAGAAAGAGAAAAAGAAATTGTTTAATTACTACTCCTGGCTGGCTCGCCAATTCTGTAACACTTCTAAAGTCGTTACAGTACACTAGGACCAGTTAGGTTCGGCTATTAGAGTAGTACCTTATAATGAAAAGACCACAGACCAGAAAATAAGTTTAAATCGCCGGCTTATTATTTTTTAGGAAAAACAGAAAATGACAGTGGACATACAATTCACTTAAAACAGTTAACACCAATTCAAAGAAAACTAAATATTTTCCATTCCCTTTTTTTTCTTTCAGTTCAGTAGTTTCCGTTTATCCTATTTACTTCAAACCTTGTGTTTGGATTTAAAAAGGATATTATTTCCAACCTAGGTTATTGTTTCTATTAATTTCAAGTTTTAAGTTTAAGCTTATATTTTAATATATTTAAGTTAACACGGTGTTATTTAAATCTAATCTAACTCTTAATTCCAAGATTTAATTTAATTTTGGTTCAGTTCACTTTTAAGCCTCAACCATTTCCTGTTTTGTTTACCCAACAAAATAATTTACATTCTCCATCAACACCATTACAACATTAAAGTGTGTGGTTGACCAAAATAAAAAATAAACACATAAAATGTAAAACTGAAAACAATTCAGCAAAAGACTGAATAAATGCTTAAATACAAATAAAACAACAACAAAGTTTTCTTTCTCTTTAACTATAAAATCCTTGAATTACTGTGAATGGATATCCAGCGCTTAGAGAGTCCAGTGTCCTTCTGCAGAGGTGTATGGATTTATCCTACCAGTTTCAATGAAAAGAACACAACGTCCAGCAGGGGGAGTTTTTATCCTTCTGCAAAGCACAGTTCAAGGGTTCCTTGGGTGGCTCGCCATCTTGTTTCTAGCTCAGAGAATCCAACTCCGATTCTACCTCGATGTTTCCCGATCCAAACCTTAATGGCCTACCATAATGGTAGAATAATATGCATAAACATTAGGAAATAAAATACAGATAGCTCTTAAGTAACAGTAAAAGTCCGTTTTTTTTAGCTTAAGTCCTCAAAGAGGTGACGCCAACATGGCGTGTTGAAAAAAAAAAGCACAACGAAGGCCTTTGAACAACAGCACCAATGCACCGTTTAAATCCACAATTTTAACATAAATCTGCTACCTTGGCTTTCCATTTTTATGAAATAAGCAATATAATACAACAAAACATTTCTTCCATGAAATAAAATACAGTTTATGAACTCACCAAGTCCCGTTCAGTTATGTTTACAATGTCATCAAGGCAAGGCAACAAAAATGCCTTCTCCAGAATATCAAAATTGTTTTATATAGACTTCTAGGTTTTTATTCTATCTCGTTTTCTTTACACAGCAGCTCAACAGGTAAGTGTCTGCATCTGTTCCTCTGCAGCGCGAAAGTGAAAAAACAACGGGATTGGCTGTGGTGAATCATGAGTCACTCTTCAAGAGTCTGAACAGATATTTTTAACCCTTCTTCCTGAATTTAAAAAATACTATGAATTTAAGAGTTTTTAACGTTTTAACATGTTTTTAAACACAAATAAAATACTATATCACAAAATATATAACGTCTGACATTTTTAATGAGTTTAACCATTATGATCTATTTATTTACTATTGGTCATCTATAACATTTCTTTTGGCTGTTTTATTTTACAGGCTTTTATTTATTAGGAGCTATGTAAACCAGGGTTACACTCACATCGCTCCAAACCCGTAAGACCTTAGTTCATCTTCGGAACACAAATTAAGCTTGCTCTTGTCCACGTCGTATGGCTCTGGCTAAGTGCACGTGTGCTGAATTCCATGTTTCCTCACTTCGTTGTAACCAGGTGTTGACGGCTGGGAGTTGAGTCGGCTCACCGGACCATGGAAACAGGGGCGGTTGAAAACCGAGTACCACTTGGAATGGTGTGAGGCCGGTGGCCGGTTTCCGAAGGGAGTTCTGGGCGTACTCTGCCCAGATGAGGTATTTGCTCCAGTCCTCCTGGTTCCGATGACAGTAAGTTCGGAGGAACCGGATCAGGTCCTGATTAAGATGTTCTGCTTGCCCATTCGACTGAGGGTGATAATCAGAGCTTAAACTGACATTAATATTTAACTGAGTACAGAAAGCATGCCATACCCGGGAAGTGAACTGTGGTCCACGGTCAGACACGATGTCTTCGGGAAGACCATAATATCGGAAGATGTTCTCCTAAATTTCTTTAGCCGTCTCACAGGCCGTGGGTAATTTCTTGAGTGGGACAAAGCGGCAGGCCTTGGAAAACTGGTCAATTATTGTAAGTATAGTTGTGTGATGATTGGAAGGAGGCAAGTCGGTAACAAAGTCAATTGAGATATGAGACCAGGGGTGTCTGGAATGGGCAAGGGTTGCAAGAGACTGGCTGGTTGTGGGCGTGGGGATTTTACCATGTTACATGTAGCACAATTTTGTATGAACAGCCGAGTGTCCTGGGTTAAAAGTAGGCCACCAATATTTGTTGTTGAGAAGCTCTAAGGTTGCAGTGAGGCCTGGATGCCCGGAACTTGGGCTGTCATGGACTAGGTGTAGAATTCCGTCTCTAAATGGTTCAGGTACATAAAGACGTCCTTCGGGACAGTCAGCTGGAGAAGGGTCGATAGTTTGAGCTTCCTCAATCTCAGTAGTAATGTCCCAACGCGACTAGAATGGAAGGATTTAGTATGGTTTCTGGAGCATTTGGTAGACTGGAACCCTCATGAATTCTCGACAGGGCGTTCCTTGAACTGGAATCGGGTAAAAAACAGGGACCAGCGTGCCTGGCGAGCATTGAGTCTTTGGCAGTTTTGAGGTATTTCAAGTTTCTGTGGTTGGTCAATACTAGGAATGGTTCTGACGATCCCTCCTGCCAGTGCCTCCACTCCTCTAATGCGGCCTTGAGGGCCAAGAGCTCTCTGTCTTCAACATCGTAGTTCTTCTCGGCGGGGTTTAATTTCTGGAATAGAAGGTGCAAGGAGAAAAGTTTGTTATTCTCACCATACCGCTGGGGATATCCCCGATTCCACTGCTAGATGCGTCTACTTCGACTACAAACTCTCTGTTGGGATCTGGTTGCCTGAGAATGGGAGCAGTGGTGAATCGCTCATTTAACCGGCGAAAGGCCTCCTGAGCCTCAGGTGTCCAATTCAGTGTTGAAGCCCCTTTACGTGTCATGGATGTTAGTGGAGCCGCCACTTGACTGAATCCTCGGATTAATCGGCGGTAGAAATTTGCGAAACCTAGGAATCTTTGCATGTCTCTAATGGTCTTGGGTAAAGGCCAGTTTACCACGGCTTGATCTTTCTGATCGTCCATTGTGACCCCATCTTGACTAATCACATATCCCAAGAAGGGGACCTTGCTCTGATGGAATTCGCATTTTTGAAGCTTTGCGTACAGTTGGTGGTTAATTAAACGTTTAAGCACAGTTCTGACACGTTGGACGTGGGACTTGTAATCGTTAGAATAGATCAGAATATCGTCTATGTACACAATGAGATATTGATTGAGCAGATCTTATCATTGACGAAGGATTGGAACATGGAGGGACTGTTTGAGAGACCGAAGGGCATAACTTGATACTCATTTGAAAAGGTTGTTGAAAAGGCGGTCTTCCACTCATCCCATTGCTTGATGTGAATCAAGTTATAGGCACAGTGCAGATTCAGCTTGGTGAAAAAGCATGCTTGTCTCAGGGCCTCTAGGGCTGAAGGAACCAAAGGTAGTGGGTACCTGTATTTTACAGTTATATCATTAAGGCTCCGTGCCCGGTTGCATAAAGCACCTTAAGTTGTTCCCTTAAGTATAACACTTAAGGCATAATTTCCCCTTACCTAAGTGAATGACTTAAGGGTGTTGCATATAACCCCTTAAACACTGCCCTTAGTTAAGGGAAACCGTTAAGTGTTTC
>JAUCMT010000013.1:1261114-1275512 GCA_032357475.1 Enteromius thamalakanensis | reverse complement strand
CAGCTAGTAAGAAAAACAGGCTATGGAGCTACAAACACACGCTACAAACTCACACCTCACAGCAAACTCTCAGCAGGTAGGAGCAATCGAGCAGGAAAAAGTATCTACTTCCTGTTCCATTACCAGAACCTGCTCTGTATGCACGAGTGTCGGTAAGACACCCGCAAAGCGTGGTGGAGGCCGACCGAATTGAATTCTGTAGCCTCCTTCTATAGTGCATAGGACCCAACGAGGTACATTAGGCAGTAGCTTTCATGCTGCCAGAAAATCTACTAAGGGAGCCAGCCTCTAGGCTTTGAGGACCTCTCAACAGATTGCTGCCAACCCCTCTTTTGTGGAGGAGCTCGATCAGCGACGCTCTGCTTCTGCGCCTCCCTGTACAAGGAGCGTGTACTCGGACCGGGCTGTTTCGCCTAGCAGCGATGGAAGAATCGCTAAAACGCCGCCGCCTGTTTACGTGCCTTCGGTGTCTATAGACGACCGTATTGACGGTGTCTCCGAACAGACCCTGAGGCACCAGCGGGGTCTCCATCAGGCATGCCCTGTCCTTGTCTTTGACTTCGGTAATGGTCACCCAGAGATGCTGCTCTGCAGCTACCAAGGCTGCTATTGACCAACCAATAGCATGTGCGGTCTCCTTGGTAGCACGCAACGAGAGGTCAGTGGCCCTCCTGAACTCCTTAATATCTTCAGTGCTTTAGTTTTACTGCGTAGTACATGAATAAATAAAAATGTGCCAGTGTATTCACTGGTTGAGCCATTTGTGTTTATGTCAAAAGGTTGGAGAGGAGAACCATAAGCAACATAACTGTTTTGGAAACATTGTTTTGAATTAATTGCATCAGTGTGCAAATTTATGTTTTAGTGTGTTTTTGAGGCCTTGTGAGTGGTGTCTAAGTGAATGGTTTTGAGTGTAGAGCTTCATTTTGACCTAAAAATAGGATGTTTTGGAAAAAAGTTTAGGTTTAGGTAAAAGGGTTCAGAGCCAGAGGTGGTTTTGTAGGCAAACATTAATGCCTTGATTTTCAATGTGAGCAGCTATTGGGAGCCAGTGCAAATTAATGAACAGAGGTGTGACAGAACAAGAGCTTCGAAAAGAAAGGGCATGATCTTTTTGATGTTGAATGAAGCAAATCTAGCAATGTGGCTAGCAATGTGGCAGTTTTAGCAATGTAGTCTGAGAAGGCAGTTGATTAAAAATCAGAACTTAAATGTCTCTGTGTATTTTTGAAGAGTTATGCTTGATGTGACTATAACCAGATGGTGAAATTGTGATGAAGTGATGGAACCATACATGGCTCCATATTTAATCCAATCTGTAATTTATAGCACCAAATATGACAGGTCCCATTTTATTTTAAGTGGCCTTAACTAATGTGTATTGACAAATTAAATAAAAATTAATTTATTGTTTGGTAATCACATGCTTTTAAACTTTATGTATATTTTGAAAAAAATACCTGCATGTAATTACATCTGTAACTCACCCTTAAACCTGCCCATGCCACCAAATTTGTCCCCGTGGGACCTCAATAGGATCAGAAGTGTTTTGCGATATAATATAAACACAATAAAAAATCTATGTGAGTACACTAAGTCCACCTAAGATAAAGTTTTCAAATACAAGTATAAAGATCAAATTACAGTAATGGTGTAACATGTTTTTAAAATATGCTTTGTTCAAAATTGAAATGAACCCCATCAATGTTTAGTTAGGGTTCTCTATTCATTTGTATTTTTTTCAGGTTGTTCAAATATAGGTCTGTAATTTAGGCACATGACCTACATCTAAACCAGCGTGATGCAGGCCAAAAACGTGAGACCTACAGGATGCCTTGAGAACAGACAGCCCCTGTTGAGACTGTTTCATGTGGTGTTCAGACGGGCAAACCCTCGATGGCTCCAAGCCTATCAATCGAGTGTACAGAGGAGGATCCTCTCGAGCATCATTAAGCTCGTGAGGGAAGTAAACAGCAGTCACGGTGCGCTCCTCCTCTTCTCCATGTGCTTCCCCCGCGGCTCTGCTCCCCCTTATCAGAGCGGCGCTCATTTGCATAAAATGTGTGTCAGTAGGGCAGAGCTCACATGCAGCGCGCGCATGCAGAAGGCATTCCGATGGCAAACGAGTCATCTGCCACTGAGAACAGAGAGCAGGACAGGCAATAGGAAGGAAGACACTGCAGCTCTATTACAGCAGCGTGACTGGGAAGGAAAGAAAGAGGGCGTGTGAAACGGAGCAACAGTTCTTGGCATACAATAACACAAACAATTTAGAGGGCAAAGAAAGGAGGGGGGACTAGTGGGGCAAACTTAGTCACATTTTTAAGACACCTGAAAACGTGTCCGGTGTATGTGTGTGTGTGATGCTAGTGCATGTCTCAAACTAGTTACACAGCTCTTGGACAACGATACAAGTGCACTGGCTCTGATTGTTCTGAAGAAAAGCGCATCTGTAATGCACGCGATACAGTCTTTAAGGAGATCTTTCAAAGAGTGAGGACGGGAACATTGCTCTGCTTACCTGAAGGACGTTTGACATTTCAGTGTCGCTTCTTTCGCGAGACATTTCCTAACAGACTTCTTGAAGTTCTTACCTGTCCGGACGGAATTTGAAACACGCTGAAAATTATAGAGTCTACTCAGATACCTGCATTTCCTTCAACAACACCAGGAACAGGCATCATGGACGGCAGTCCAGGTGAGTTGAAAACAATATATTGTCTATTAACATGAATTAATTTGGTAAATTGTTTGCACGGATGATGGTAGTAGTCTAATTTTTTATTTAACCGTTTAGGGCTGTTTTTTTGTGCCAACTTTGCCATTTATTTTGATTTTATTTATTTTAAAACTTTATGCTGACACGAATATATTGGTACTACTGTAGCAATATATAAATGTACTGTCAAGATTTGAACTTAAATTACATTGTATATTGACGTTGATCATTTTACAAAACAAGTAAAATAAAATAAAATAATAAAAACAAAATGCTAAAAAGCTTTTTCAGCACGTTGCCATGAATGTAATATATATATATATAAATCATTTATTTAAAAAAAAATTGTTATATCGCGAACCTGCGTAAACGGACTACCGGTGTTCTGGCAAATATTTCCGGTCTCGCGTTGCACGTAAACAAACTCACGTGTAGCTCACTCTGCTCACGCGTTCTTCCCGGTAGACTGTACATCATGACGCATCCTCATAAATTAATCGTTAATTGTTTCACGGCGTTACTTCCAAACCAGCGACCTGTTGCTAAAAAATCTTGAAAATGCTTTTTCTTTCGTTAGTGATTTAGCACCCGTCTCTGGTACAGTAGCTGGGGGGTGGGCAAAATGGAAACTACTGTAAGGTGTTTGTTTTCGATCAGGTTACTGTTCATTCACCAGGTCACGCTTTGCGCCGATGACTGACTGTCATTATCAATAGCGCTCCTCTTGTACATTCATTCCAACACGTGCTTAAAGTGTATGTCAGTAACTGCTCATGAACATGTGAGAAGATAACGATCGTTAATGAAAGAAAACATGGTCAACATTTATGGCACAGAAGTCAATAAACCATTGTTTTGTTTATTGTCATCACATGGCATTCCTTATGAGGCATTTAGACATTTGAATTTTTCTTATTAAAGCTTATTATAAAATTATAAGATTTGGCAACAAATATATCCTTATAATGATACATACATTAATTTAATTAAGTTAATTTATGTTACAACATTTGAATCTAAAATGTTTACATTTCTGGAAACACCTAGCTAGCTATGTTGGCGATTTGTCATATTTTTTTTTGTCAATCTTGTACTGGGATTTCTTAGAATGTGCTCTGAGACACAGCTTGCACGTTTTGCATTTCATCAGGCATGATGATGTCAAACGCAGCAGTATTCATACAGACAGACTTTCACTTTCACCAACACGTGGATCAACCCCAGGCTCCACGTGCCACGCGTGATTTCCCACCCCCTCCTTGCCTATGTTTTTGTTCCGGCAGGCTGTGTCTCATCCTGCCTCTGAAGGGAGGGAGACTGGTCACTGGGTCAAAGTCAAAGAGGCACAGATCTGAGCTCAGATCTTTCTTCTCTGAGTGCATGATCTCTGTTTAACTCACGTTTATAAGAAGCACACTTTTATAAGATCATATGTACTCAAGGAAATGCTATTTTACATCCACTTAAACTTACATTCAGTGCGTTACTTATAATTATTTGGATTATTTATTATCAATTTCTGAATAAAAATTGCTTGACAAACAGGAAGCTCACAGGTACCTCACATGCACATTGCATATTGTCCCAGTACAACATCTGATATTGATCCTTGATTCTAAATCTCATTATTATATACACTTTTTTTATCCTTTAAGGTATGGTCTTAAAAATAAATTAACTACATCACAATGTATATGATAATAAATGTTCATGTGTGGAAATTGCATAAGTTACACTGCACATGTGTGTTGGCTCCTAGAAGATGTAATGAAGCAATGTTGACCTACTTTTCTGCAGCATCACATGTCTGAGGGCATTCAGCTCTATAAACAAATCTTGAAATTTGAAACAAATCTTGAAACAAATCAAAGTCTCCCAACTGAGAAAGCACACCTGCCAAACCAGTGAAAATGGAATTTACTTAATATTAGATAGTTCACCCAAAATTATATTCATCATCATATTCACTCCCATTTTATTTTAAGCTGTATACTATTCTTTATTCACATAAAAGAAGATATTGTGTAGGTAGGCCTATCATTATCAAAATAGTGGGAGTGGGGTGGGGTTTTGTAATGTCCCTTTTTATGTTTAGTTCAGACTAATGTTGGAAATCATTTTAATGTTCATGATTTTTCTATAATTTGCTATTTTATAATTAATTGTATGATATAATTCTCAAATAAACAATTAACACTGAAAGGAAGCAGCATAGTGTGTTATTTGCTTATTTGCTTTTAGGTCAAGTAAGCCTGTCTATTCTAATTGATACAAAGCACTATAGCCTATATATTACTACACCATACAATACAGCGGGCATTCTCAACTATGGCCCATGTTGTCCACTTCCCTGCAGAGTTTAGAGTTGATCATCCTTGATCAAACTCACCTGACAGTAACTTTCTAGCAAAGCCACTTGAAGGCAAGCCAGCAATCTTTAACCCAAAAAGTGTAATAGGTGATTCTGTGACTGGTGGTACACAAGGAGACCAAAGGCTAGTGTATGATTGGCTGAGGTGCATCACATGACCCATATTAGGTGTTAACGCTTTTATCAATAATAAAGAGTGACCCTTGCACCTTAAAGGACAGAGTTAAGAAGCCTTGTAATGCAAAATAGGCCACTAATCATAAATAGTGTACTTTTACACGATTGTGGTTTAAATGTATTCACAAAGTGATTATACTAAAAAATAAACTTGCATATACAAATGAATAGTTCCTATGTCAATATCTGTCAGTTATGACTATCGCGTTTGAGTGGGACGTTTGTTTAGCCTCAGGGCAGCTGCAAAAGGGCAAATTCATACAAAAACAACTGAAATTCAATAACCCGTTCATTTATTCATTCTTTGAGTCACTCACAAACACCAATGTGCATGTGAGACACATTACATTACAGCAAAGGTTTAGTGTGTCATGGTGTTTATTATGTCCCTTTTAAATGCCACAATGGTGTTAATTCAGGTGCATTATTCAATTGGGAAGGATATTTAACGTAGCCTAAGTTATATTTCAAGCCATTTGTGAGGAATCGCGTTGTTTAAACTAGTGGATGTGTTAGGTTAAAAAAAAGGCTAAAGTAAACGTGACCGTGCACGTTCATGCATGCACTCCAGTTTCCGGTGACTCAAGTATTATAAACATGCGCGCATAAATATGGCCTTGGTTACTGTTTTTAAATCCTCTTTAAACGTGAGCAGCAGGC
This sequence comes from Enteromius thamalakanensis, assembly GCA_032357475.1. Lineage (NCBI taxonomy): Eukaryota > Metazoa > Chordata > Actinopteri > Cypriniformes > Cyprinidae > Enteromius > Enteromius thamalakanensis. The sequence continues at coordinate 1,269,585 of JAUCMT010000013.1, read as the reverse complement.
TGGCAATTGTGCATTTTTTTCTCCCGTACTGCGGCTGTTCTAGACACGGGACTGCGGAAAGAGGCTTGTGTTTTGGGGCGTTCACTATGTCAAGAGCGCATGTGAGTCGGCGGTCAGGTGGCTGGCAGCTCTGGAGCGCGTTCCCGGGCGCGCCGCCAGAGAAGCAAGCAGCGCGCGTGGGAGTTCTCAGATCCGTGTGTACGATTCGCAAACAAACTGTTTTAGGAGTCGGTTCTTTATAAAGATTCTTTATAAAGAATATAAAGATTTATAAAGATTTAATTGACTTGGGAAGGGTCCCCCCATTGCTTTAAAGAACAAAATACCAAGTAAACAACAGTAAAAAAAAAAAAATAATCCAAGATGCAGCAGCATGACAAAAATACATAAATAATTAAACATAACTGGAAAATAAAGAAAGAAATACAGAAAGATACAATATAAAAATACAATACAAAGGACTTAATCATCATTAAACTTCAAAGGATTACATAGTTTAAGGGCTTTGTTTTATGACTTATTAATTTTAAGGAATTAAAGAAGACATTAATTTTTTTCCAGGAGAAGAAAGAAATAATAATATTAAAAATCAGAAATTAAAGTAACATATAACATGCTAAATTAAGCATGCATTTCCTTGGATTTCGTTTTGGACAGATCGGTGAAGTGAACCGACTGAAAGAAATCTTCTAAATCTAAAGATTCCTCTGCATCGCACTTGCGCACGTGAGTCAGTCTGGCACATCCTGGCTCATTTCTCACGTTTAAACCTTCCACTGGCGCGGTTTGAAACATGTGATTCATGGAGAAGGATGAGCTGACAGACTAAGTGCAGCAAACATGTGAGACATTTCCGAGTTTACGTAGAAATTAGTGGTCTGGAAGAAACATCCTACTGGTGGGGGAAAATTTGCGTTTTTTACACTACAGGTACATCATGTTCTCATGCAATAAATATTACAGCAAAGAGAAAACTGATAACATGACAGACAGAGCAGGTTACTCTGGTATAAAACACAGTCTCATCTTTTAAAATTCCATTTTGTGGTGATATATTGCTGTATTGTCTCGGTTTAAGTGGCATGCAAACAGATCGTCTTCTCCGTGGAAAGACACCAATACACAATATTTTTCAATACACAATATTTTTCAAGTTTAAGTCCAACAAAGAAACAGTTACACAATTATAAAAACTTGTTACTGGCAATACATATGCACACTAGACCAATAGCAGATCTAGACAGGTGAAGCAAGGGGAGGTGGAGGGTTACTGAGGAGTGAATGTACAGCGGACACTTAACTAGACGTTTTAAGTGTTGAGCAAGCAATCTCTCTGGCTGCTTATACACCGGAAACCAGTCTGGTTGTGCATGTAGTAATTTAGCAGATTTAATTAAGGATGTATACACTGTCTAGAGTTTCATGACAGAGCTCAATATAAATGATAAGACCAATGACCCTTAATGTAAACTTGGTTGTTTTACTTTCTCTTCCTTCACACAGGTGGAGGAGTGATCCTCTATGCAGGCTCAACTGGAAGCGCCAGCCCCAGTCCAGGAAGCCCATCCAGTGGGTACCAAACCCAATCTCCAGCCTCTCAGCCCTCGTCCCCAGAGGAGGTTTCTTTCACTGAGCTTGGTGCCCTTAAAAAACATTCAATGGGACGCAATGGCAGTTCTGCAGGGGGCAACAAACTGGTTTTCCAATTTCCAGAAGTAAGCAGTGCTACCACTGTCAACCCTGTTACACAGACTGTAACATCATCAGGCCAAAACACATACTCTCACCCAGTAGTCGGCAGACGACCAAGTATGTTCACTGGTACCTTTACCAGTGAGTATTATCAGAGTCTTTTTTGATATTGTCTTAAATTCAGTGACCGTCGTCCACTGCTAACTTACTGTTGACAATTTTTTTTTTTACTAGAAACAGGAGGGATGGTGTTGCTCTGCAAAGTATGTGGGGATATTGCATCAGGATTTCACTATGGCGTCCATGCATGTGAGGGATGCAAGGTAAGAACAGACACATGCACACCGCTCGCTCATAAAATACCCTCACAATGCATAACTGATGTGGTCTGTGACTGTAGGCACAAACACACATTCACTCTGATCTTGTGTTATCCTCAGGGTTTCTTCCGCCGCAGTATCCAGCAAAACATCCATTATAAGATGTGTGTGAAGAATGAAAACTGTCTGATCATGAGGATGAACCGCAATCGCTGTCAGCACTGTCGATTTAAGAAGTGCCTCTCTGTCGGCATGTCCAGAGACGGTATGAGCTTTAAACACGCAGTTATGAACAACATACAAAATGACCATTCAAAATATTAGTATTGCTACAAATATATTGTTCTATTAACCTCCCAGCAGTTAGACCAGAATATTGACTGATTGAACATAAGCCAGTAAAAGCCCACTTAACAACCATATGCAACACCCTAGCAACTGCTCAGCAACATGATAAAAATGCTCAGTACAAATCAGTAACTTGAAAAAGGTTTTGCTTTGAAAATTCAGTAATCTTTTAAATCAGAATCTGCAAATCTGGGATGTTGGATGCATCGGTGCACGCTTGACAATGGACAATGAGTCTTTTTTTTGCCTGCAAAATGTTGCTAATATGACCTCACCGCTATAGTATATTAAAAAACTACTGTACGTTTATATTTTCTCATCCCCACATCCACCATCTGTTCTGTGCTGTTTGCACCTATAGCTTACACCCCATTCTGACAGTTTCCTTTCACCGCTGATTTATTAGTGTGGGCTCTCTGAAATCCCACAAGTCATCACTCACTGTAAAAACTGCAGCAAATCAGGTTAATTTGGGGAATTGGGGACACAAATGGCCCAAGTACCTAGCACGCTGCAGTTTAATGTGTTTCCAGTTCTTCATTTGCTGTACTGCAGGATTAATTAAGATCCGAGTGCTAGCTGGGATTAAATAAAGTGCTTTGTCGATGTAACCCAGAAGCTAAGAGACCTTTATTTCAGTTGAATGCAATGCATAAACATACTAAAATATCTTTTCAATTTGTCCTCTAGCACACTTTGTCCATACAGGACAGTATTGTCTCTAGGGAGCTTTGTAAACTGGGCTGATAATAAATCATATTTTCTGGGGCTAGTGTACATATTTAGGTGACCTAAAAAGTGTAAAAAGTAAAGTGATATGCACCATCATATTTCAACGTCACATGATGTACTTGACCTTGTTTTCCTTCCCGGCAGCCACTTACACTGTAATTACACTAGATTTTGAATTAATTTGGAAGTTTATGAATAACTTTTGTGGTTTTAACTTTTCAGGGTACTGATCTGTTGTAATGCGCTCGAATGCACAGCCATAGCTAATACTTGGTGACTCTGATTGTATGCTATTATCTCCCTCCATTACATTATGTCATTGCACTTGTTACCTGATACCTTGGCATCTGTTCTTACACTAATCCTCATCTTCACGTGATGGTGACACATGACACCTCTAAACACAAAAAGCCTTCAAATCTTTGTTCTGTTACAGACCTAAAGACCTAGTTTTGCATTAGTGCTTGTCTCAGCAGTTTTGTCTTTTACCTTTCTCATTGCTCAACACTTAGTGCTTTTTATCAGTCCAGTTGATCAAATCACGTTGCTCTGCCATGCAATGTTTCAGTGCTTAACTTTTCTAATGCCTTGTCCTTTCAACCCTTTTCACCCTTAGCCTGCTAACCCTTTAACTCAGTATCTGTTTCACCTGCTGTCATTCACTCATCACTTATTCGCTTAGTGACATCACCTCTGCTTCGGTGACCCACTGCCCCACTTTCCAATAGGATAGAGACACAAAGAGAGGGAAAGAGAAGGATGGGGGGGAAGTATTACACTGTAGTCGGATCTATAAATAGCTCTGAGAGGTAGAGTAGGGGGAGACATGGATGAGAAAATGTGAGGGATGTAGAACAGTAGCTTTGGACATTAGCCGTAATCTAATATGAAAGCCTGGTAGTCACTGTGATGTAGTCATGTTTTATGTCTACTAAATGCAGATTTTTAGTACAGTGGTCCTGGTGTCCTAAAGTGCATCCTATTAGTAAAACTGTCTACCAAATCTGTAAATGAAAAACTTACTACTGTGTACTGGATGCCAAAGCATCCATAGAAGACAACCTTATGTTGCAAATATTGAACCAATGACTCTATTGCAGGAGTGTCCAAACTTTGTCCTTGAGGCTACTTTCTTTCAATGCTTAGCCTAAAAGATGTTCATCAATTTTCTAGCAGGTTCAGGTGTGTTTAATTGGGGTTGATCTAAACTCTGTAGGACAGTGGCACTCCAAGAGCAGGATTTGACACCCCTGACATGTCGGCCAAATATAGTATACTGATAAATTGTTTAACATACAGCCGTGAGTAGTGAGCACACACACACCTGGAGCAATGGCCAGTCATTGCTGAGGTGCACAGAGAGCAATACTGATGATCAAACCCTCATTAACTCAGGGTTATAGGTCCAACTATCTAACCATTATTCCATAATTGTCCAAGACTGTCCCCTTTTGGTCTAAAAAAAGGTTTTTATTTTATAAATCAGTAAAGCTATCATGGTTTTGCCATTGTTAATGAACCTACTCCTCTGCACGTCTAACAATCTTATTTTGCCATTACTTTTATTTCCAATACAGCACACCTTTTTATACTACAATGCATTATTGTAAAGCTGTGAGATTATGGCCGCCTTTTATGTCTCACCATTTCTTATAGTAACATTTATACCTCCATTTTTTTTTCCAGCTGTGCGGTTTGGGCGCATTCCGAAGCGTGAGAAACAACGCCTACTGGACGAAATGCAGAGTTACATGAACAGCCTTAATGAATCAGCATCCATGGATATCAGCTGTACTATACCCATAGAGACTCCTACCAGCCCTGAAGATGGCCAGTCAGAAGAGGCCATCGGTGCTATCTCGCAAACTTATCGCAATGTCTTTGTGAATGGGGAGAAACTGTTGGTAAAGGTTAACGATGACAACAACATTAATAACAACGATTCTTCTTCCTACCATCATAATCCAATTCAAGAGTCTGACTACAGCCAGTCTCACCCTCAATCACGCATCTCACCCCAAGAACATTCCATCCATTCCACAACAAGCTGTCTACCCCAATCCAGATGCCCTGTCCCCAACCACAACAGCAAACCCGCAACCCAAGTTATGGACAACGGTCACTATAACTTCCCACAGTCCTCAAGTCCAAGTCAGGGAACTATACCTTCTCAAAGCTACCCATCAAAGCTTAACAATTACTCCACTCAAACATCTTGTCCTTGGAGACTGAGCCCTGGTGCTAAAGTTTTGGTATGTTTTTTTTTTTTTTTTTTTTTTTAGATGGTGTGTAATTTGTGTGCTAGTCTTAGTTTACTATTTTTATTTAACTTAAAATGTTCTTTCTCTTTCTGAATCTTTTAGGCATGTCCTCTCAATGCATGTCCCATCTCCCCAGCAAGTCACTCCAGTCAACAGGTCTGGGAGAGTTTCTCCCAGTGCTTCACTCCAGCTGTTAAAGAAGTAGTTGAATTTGCCAAAAGCATTCCAGGGTTTCAGGCCCTGAGTCAACATGATCAAGTCATGTTGCTGAAGGCAGGAACATTTCAGGTGAGAAACGCCAATGCCTGTCCTCAAATCAGTTCTGTAAATCAGTTTTTTTGAAAGTAATCATTTAAAAAAAAAAAACAGTGAAGAGATTTCTTTACTTCATGACCCAATTGTCTTATCATGTGGTCCCTTGATACTCCTCATTTCACTGGTTGTTATGTTTCGATTAAGTCTTATTAGCAAGGGTGCATTTCAAATGTTATATAGAGCCAAAATAAAATAGTTTTAGCATTAAACTGTACTAAATGTCAGTTTTTGAGTCAAGATTGTGGCCCTGAGCAAGAAACAATTTAGTTCAGAACAGTTTTGTGTTTTAATAATAGAGCTTTGGCTTAAAGTAAACCTGTTATGGTAAAAGGAGTCCCCAAGAACATGCAAACATACATATAAGGTCAAAACTGCTGTGACTGGTTTAATTTTCATATTTGATCATGCCAGTAATGCCTTAAAGTTGTGTACAGCATGTATAGCTATTTTTACCGCTCCAAAAGCACCACCTAGTTGCAAAGAATGATTTAGCATTTTCATTTAGAACAACACGATTTCATTCAGTAAATAAAGTTTAAAAGCAAAATATGTGCAATGTTTGTATTTCGATTTAATAATGTCTTCAATAGTTATGATGTAAGTTACACTGCTGAATCTTTAACAGTTTATGTAATGTTATTTTTCTAACCCTCACTTTGATTTATTGCAGGTTCTTATGGTGAGGTTCTGCTCACTGTTTGATGCCAAGGAACGTACTGTAACATTCCTGAATGGTCAGACCTACCCGCTGGCTTCCCTGCGAGTGCTGGGCATGGGCAGCCTTCTGGACGCCATGTTTGAGTTCAGTGAGAAGCTGGGGAACATGTGTCTGGAGGCCGATGAGATGGCCCTCTTCATGGCTGTGGTGCTGGTTTCTGCAGGTAGCTTAGATTCCCGTTAATTGAGAGAATTATTATGTGCAAGCACTGTTTTTAAAACTGATTGATTGAAGCCTTTATTAATTTGTTGAGATAGTTGCTTGTGCAGACAAATAGCCAGGCATCTTTATAGTGTTTGAGACAGTCTTTCTGTTACTCTTTATCAGATCGTTCGGGTATCTCAGACGTGGGGGCCGTAGAGCAACTCCAGGAGGATTTGATTGGTGCTCTTCGTGCTCTCATCACTCGGCGAAGGCCAGAGGACAGCTCGCTCTTCCCCAAACTACTACTACGTCTGCCTGACCTACGTACCCTCAACAACCAGCACTCCGAGAAACTCCTAGCCTTCCATATTGACCCCTGAAAACAAAAAAGAGACCTATCCAAACATAGATTCAGGGTGCTCTTCTTGTACAAAGGATAAGCATCTGATTTTGACTAGCACTTACTCAGACACCTCAGACTTGCTCCACCACAAGCAAAAACTGACTTTGAACTTTTCCAGTGGAACACAAGAGCAAGATGAGTATTGAAGCAGATGCTGGACATTTTGACTTGTTTTCAAGAAATATAAAACAGTGGAAGATGGTATAGATTTTCAGGTGATGACTGTTTTATAACTAGAATTCATTTGGGCTTACAATGCAAGATCAGTGTATAAAGTGGGATGTTATAAGTATTTTTCTCACTCCAGATGCTATGCATTTATCATCATATTCAACACATTGTACAATCTTTCAGATCAATTTCAATTCATTTGCACAATTCAATAATCTCATTAAACAAATTCTTATATCTCTTTGTGGACCTTTATAAATATTGTTTATATTTGTCAGCCAGTCAAATCCTTGGTTGTAAAAAAACATGTATTATAAATTGAAATACTGTATATGATAGTTTCTTATAACTGTGTAAGACTGTAGTATGTATTCTTGTGTGCTAATGTCATAAAAGAACCAGGGACCATGGGTTGTTTTATCAAGAAAGGACTCACCAGTGTCTATTAAAGTGTTAAATCAACATAATTTACAACAGCTATGCATGGATATGGTTTATTTTACCCTTTGCAGTGTGGAATTTCCTTAAAGAGGATGAGCTAGCTGCAAAAGGATTTTTGCCATTTCCACACAAATTCAATTCATTTATTTCACTTGCATCTAAATGTATATTTGGTAAATGTATAATGCTTATTTTTTCCATAGAGATGGCAGATTATGTGATATTAAAAAATGACTTTTCAAGTTTTGCGACGCATCAGGCTGAGTATTTTATATCCATGCATATTGTGCCTCACGTTTCGCTGCACATGTAACGCTGATGGTGCACAATGGTATCCTAGCAACTGGCAAATGTAAGCAGCATGTGTATGGAGATGATGTACGATATATGCCAAGATTTTCACCTTCATTTAAATAATGGCTCCAGGGGTTCAAGTGGGAATGAAAATCTATATGTCCCTTCATGCATTTTTTAATCAACAAATAGAAGATTAAATCACCGTTGTCACTGCAGTATAGTATTGTAGCACAGAATTAGTCTAGAAAACTTAGATTGTTTTGTTTATAAAGTGTTATCAACCTGAACACCATAGATGATCATATACTATTCCTATTATAGTGAATACTTCCACTTCATGTGGAATGTTAGAAAATAAGATGCTCTTTGAAGAATGAAGAGGAGGCAACAGAAATAAATCAAACGTGCCAGGAAACCTCTCACAACTGTGGACAGGACAAAGGAACTCCGTTTGCATTTTGCCCTGAGTAGTTGTGGTTTTAAAAGAGAGAAAGAAGGAAAGAAAGAAAGATTGACACTGTTCATTCTATTTTCAAGTGTTCACGCTTCCTCATATAATATGATATGATTGATTAGCGGGTTTGGCGTGCTGTCCAGGGAGCGGGCCGGGCGAACGGCGGGCTCGAACC
>JAUCMT010000013.1:1243489-1261025 GCA_032357475.1 Enteromius thamalakanensis | reverse complement strand
TTTTGGCATCTCGAAGCGAGATTCCTATTCGGTGGTCACCGACGTGACGTTGAAGTGACGGACTGAAAGGGAACTGGAAATCATCTTCACCTCCTTTTTTTCGAATTTGGATAATGGACATGATTTCTGTCATTCAAATAGAGAGACCCAGATTTTTGAGGACTAACTTTACTGAAAAGTTTTCCGCTGTTTAGGGATCGTTTCTCTGATACTTGGCTACTACAAACTAGCTGACAAACCAATGTTTAATGTTAACTGTGTTGGTGAAGTTGCATATCAGTTCGGCACTCCTAGTGACTGACGGTAGCTTTTTGTTCTAGCTATCGAACTTGCATTTATTACTGTAAGCAATACAATTCATGTATGCAAGATTGTGCATGTATATTTTATTTTATTTATTTTTAAAAATGTATTATTATTTTTTTTATTTAAATTTTATTCTTCACCGTTTGTACTTTTTGTTTAACTTATCTTTCTCCTTTTTTTCTGATTATATTTGAGGTATAATACAGTGTTGTTTGTTGTGTGTTGTATTTTGGAAAATAGAAGGAGGAGAAGGTGTAGTAAACAAAGATTTAATACACTATGCATTACATAAGTGTTTTGTATTGGAGTCTTTCATATTATAATACTTTTTCATTATTCTAAAACTTTTTTCATTATGTCAAATGGCATGGTGACAGATCCTTTGCAGTTAAAGAACCCTCACTTTTTGTGTGAGAGTGAAATGAAGAAGGCCTTCATAAGAGCTCTCTATTTTAAGCCAAAGAATTTGCCACCTGTCTCTCCTTCTCTGGATGCCTTGACAGCTCGTTTTCCCCTATCATAAAAATCCACAGACGTTCACAACGTCCCTGTATCGTTCACAAAAATTCAGTACTGCATTTGAGGTTATTTGTTCGCAGGGCAGTGATTCCAATCATTGGTCCTTTTTCTGTTTAGAAAACTACAGGATTAAAAGATTCGACTGCATTTTGGATCTTGTGTCATGGCTGAAGCAAAGAGCCAACAGGACAAATTGGAGGAAGATTTTGGGGATTTACATGAGATATGTTTAATTATCTCAATCAGGTAGGACAAATTCTGATTTACTTAAATTGTTTTTAAGCCTTACGTATTAGCTAAGTGCTAAAATAGCATATTTTAACGTAAACATAATTCAGCTTCAGGCGAGATCTTATTTAATTATATTTCTTAATCATATTTACAAGCAGCATGACATTTATTGCAGGCCCAGCCATATTCAAAGTAATATAAAAACTTGAATTGGATTTTACAGCCCCGTATGTGTGACGTTTTCTTGTCTGTCTTGGTCTCCCCTGTTTTAGTGTTTTTGGTGTTCACGCTTCCTCATATAATATTGATATTGATTGATTAGCGGGTTTGGCGTACTGTCCAGGGAGCGGGCCGGGCGAACAGGGGTTCGAACCCTAGCGATTAGAACCCTAGCGAGGGTAAGGGCTCGGCGACCGGCTCGAACTTCGGCTGCCCCCCAAAAGCGCTTGGAGAGGACAGCAGCCAAAATGCGGCCCCCCAAAAGGGCAGAAGTAATTGAAAACCTCTGCGGAGGTAGCTGGTTTGAGGAAGCGGAATGGGTGTAGCTGGGATTAGATCTTGTAGAGGAAGAGGAAGTGATCTTAATGTTTGTAACCCCTTTCCTCTCATTTTTTTGACAGTCCCACATGATTCTTAAGAAAAAAATTTAGATATAAAAGAATAACTATATAATGAGAGATTTTACAACTACATATAATATTTAGAGTACATTAAACCAATAATACTTGATATAGAATTATATGCTCTAATCCCCCCTGAGGTTACTGTGCCATTTTATATTTAGATAAACAGTAACATTAATAATATTCGTTTTAAAGCCTTAACATGATTTGATGTATGTATGAATTAGTATATAAAATATAGATAATACTTTACAATCATGTCTCATTTGTTAATGCATTAAGTTACATTTACAATGAGCAATGCATTTGTTATAGTAGGCTAGGCTATTAATTTTTTATTCATTAATGTGAGTAAATAAAACAACTATTTATTGTTCATGTTGTTTAGATCCATTAAACTTATATATTAACATTAACTAAGAATAATAAGAATGCTTTTGGGAGGTTTTTTTTTTTTTGTTCCGTTGTTAGTTTATGTTAAGAAATGTAAAAAAAAAAATAAAGTTAACAAATGGAAACTCAGATTCTACACAAATAATATTTATGAAACCTATATGTGTTTTAAGTGGATCAAAAAAAGATAATTAGAATTGTTCTAAGACAAGAAAGTATTTTGTTTTTAGGTTTTAGAGACAACTTTGATGGAAGTTTTTGATCTACTTTACGTACTGTATATTTGAACTTATATGCAGTAAGTGCGCCCTCTTGAGGTTACTATGTAATACTACATTAACATTCGCAGTCAGAATCATGTTCATTGCCAAGGACTTCATTACAGCTGTCAGGGCAACGGCTCTTTTGTCATTTAGACCTGTGAGGCTGGGTTTTTTGGGGGGATTGCGATGATGCAGGCTGACACAAGGCATATCTCCAAAGAGGTCTTAAAGATGTCTGTAAACATTGGAGACAACTGGTCAGTTCTTCTGGGTGGATAGTCTGAATTCTGAGGATTCTGTCTCTTTAACAAAACAGTAACATTATTGGTATTTGCTTAAATAAAATATTAAAATATTATTTTACAAAGTATTATTTGTAGTTTCTTGTCCAGCCAATGAAAGAGAAAAAAATAACATTTAACATGTGACACACGAACACAAATTTATTGGTGTGGCTGTCATTGTAGGAACATGAGGTCCTCATAACACTGTATACACTTGTGTATACACACATAAATGCATTTTATATTGTGAATATAAAAAGTGCTAAAAACTAAAAATCAGATACTGATTGAAAAAACTGTTCAGTTTTTTTTGGTTTGTCAAATGTTTAGAAAATGCTGATGCATGGATAGCAAAAAGCTACTGGCTCTATACATACTGTAATTTCATCATGCACAGAACTGCAGTTGTGAGCAGCTGTTTGAGAGGAGATTCACCTCAGATTAGAGTCATCTGAAACATCTGAAACCTCAGAGATTGTGCAGCGACTTAAAGTTATTAAAATAGCACAAATCGTACTTTAGTTTACCATATTGACATGGAGGTTTCCAGGGACTTTAGAAATAAACCTTTAAACCTTTAACTTTCTTAACACATAGCTCATTAGTCATTACAAAACCAGCCTTACAAAAGCCATGAAGTCACCATTTCAAGACCTGACTGTCAGATGACCCAAAACACTAATCATTATTATACAGTATCATATTACAGCCTTCAGAAATGGTTTTTTTTTTTTTTTGCCTTATATTGCCATTGCAATTGCTTTTAAGCAATACTGTGTTGCATTGTGGTCGATGGAGCTGCCTGATTGTATGTAATGCTGTAATGTATGTATATATATATATATATATATATATATATATAGTAAACAGTACTCAAGATTTGAAGTTCATCAAAGTTGTGCAAAGACAAGAACACATTTATTTATTTATTTATTTATTTTTATTTGTTTTTTTGCTTTATGTTTTAGAACAATTTTGATGTTTTAGAAAATTCGGATCCACTTCAAATGCTGACTACTGTGTATGTGTGTACTTACACAGCATTATCCTTCCGGTCAGGTATGTAATGTAGTGGATGGAATGCGCTTCTTTATTCTACATAGGCCTAACTCTTATTATAGCACACCTGTTTTCTACTGAGAAGGTTGCATCTCAGATCAAATGAAAGCCCAGTGCCTCTCTAGAAGGTATGTTCCCGCTCAATCCCATCAATGCTGTCTAGCTCTGAGACTATGCTAGAATGAACTGTGTGGAGGAGGGACTGATGGGAACGTAAGAAGGATTAGCCTGAATAGACACTATAAAAGCCTGGAGTAAATCTCCACTGAAACACACACGAAACACAGACTGACCCGCATCCAGCACAAACAACTACAACTGCTCTGTCTGCTGTGACAACATATCATCGCTAGACATTAAACATAAAAACAACAAAATAAAATGACACAGAAAAAGGTAAGGTATAATTTTATTGATTACTGTAGAATAGAATAGAAAAACTACTCTCTTCAAACCCTGTAAGCAGTAACAGAAGGGAATTAATGCAGGACATGATTTCAGCATATAAAAAAAGAATATTTTTTCAATTTAGTGGCATTACAACAACAATGTATGCATTACAACAATAATGCTCAGAGAAGACTAATTCATTGCATTACAACAACAATCCTCAGAGAAGACTAATTCAGAAGCTTCACGAGATATTCTACACATTCATATTTTTCCATAAGAAGATTATTATGACTATTTATAGATCAAGCTTCTTTGTTGTTTTACATATGGGATAAACCCATCACAGTAAACAGTAAAAAAAAAAAAAATAATAATAATAATAATAATAAAAACCTAAACGAACATTCTTGAATTTTGCAATCATAAAACCCAAAGTTTTTTCATAAGGCATATCTGTTTATTTTGTACAGGTCTGTTAATATCTAAACTGGGTTGGATCATAATTCTGAGTTATAAACAACACTTATACAAACATTTTATCTCATTTTATGTAAAACATTTTAGGCCTTTTATGTAAAAAATGGACCACAGTTGACATAGAGCATGTGTTAACCAAAGATAAGAGTTTGCTCAGTGTATTTTGTAGCCATTTTCAAAGTGAAATTAATGACTTTTTCAGGACATTATTTAGCGACATTAAATACTTCTATATCATAAGGTCTGAATATTTGCTCAATATGTTTTTAACAGGTTGCACCAACAGTTCAGACTGTTGAAGGGAACATGCCTCCAAGCTATGAGGAGGCAAATGCAGGTAGAGATCTAAGATCTATCTATATTTCACAACTAACATTGTGTTTTTTGTCATATATATATTTTTTTCTTGTCTTCATTTTTATTTTATGATTTCTATGCAGGATGTCCTGGTTACTATTATGGTGAAGGAACTTTTTCCTGGGATGACATGTACATTAGACATGTTTTTATAAGAAAGGTAGCAGCTGAAACATTTAAACTATAATTATGTAAATTATAGAGGACAATCAAATCTAAATGTTTATACAGAAAATCTTACTGTTACTCTGATATTCTTGCAGGTTTATTCAATTCTGATGCTACAGCTCTTTTCAACAATAGCAGTTATTGCTCTCTTCACATTCTGGTGAGTAAATAATTTTTTTATTAAAAATATTACTAATAAATAACAATGTCTCGTCACTGAATTACACTGTTGATCAAAAGCTAAGGGGCAAAAAGTCTTCACAAAAACTATAATGATATATGATAATAATGTTAATAATAATCAGAAATCTTGATCAGCAAATCAACATATTAGAAGGATTTCTGAAGATCATGTGACATGGGAAACTAAAATCATTATGCTAAAAATTTAACTTTGAACACAGAACCAATTACATTTTACAAAATATTCAAACAAAAAGCAGTTATTTTAAATTGTAATGATATTTCATAATATTACATTTTTAATATGGTGAGCAGAAGACACTTCTTTCAGAGAAATGAAAAAATCTTACTGACCCCAAACTTTTGAGTGGTAGTTTATGTTATTTATCAATTATGTTTGAGCATATTAGATTGTATATCAACATCTTGAGATTCCTGATCCTTTTCTCTCTGCTTTAGTGCTCCAGTGAGGTTATACATTCAGACACATCCTGTTTTATACTCCATGTCCAAGTATGTGAAACTGCTGTTTAATCAGCAATTAAAATTCATGTCATAAATGTTCTAAAATATGTATGACTTGGACATACTAACTGTAAACTTTCTAACTCAAGCAATGTTTGTGTTTCGCAGTCTTCTGTTTCTTGTCACATATATTTTATTGGCTTGCTGTGGTGATTTGAGGTAAATAAAAAAAACTGTAAACAAATTGCAGGTGTTGTAATATACTAGTTATATATTCATGTCTATATGGGAAAAAACATCATAATATAACAGTGGCATCCATCTTTTCATTTCTGTTTTACAGGAGGCAGTTTCCATGGAATCTTATTTTGCTTACAATCTTTGTGAGTACCACAGTTAATTAAAGGAATAGCTCACCTTAAAAAATCCTGCAAATTTATTAAACCTTAGATTTACTGTAGTACATTTCTTTCTTCATAGGACCAAATTTGGAGTAATGTAGCATTTCATAACTTGCTCAGTAATGGATGCCCTACAGTGAATGGGTGCCATCAGGATGAGAGTTAAAACAGCTGATCAAAACATCACTATTATCAACACCATTCCAGTCCATTTGTTAAAGGGTTAGGTTACCCTAAAATGAAAATTCTGTCATTAATTACTCAACTCAGATAGCCTGGCTTTCACAACTTCACATTTCACGTTTGAGGAAAGTGATTCCCCTTAGTTCATTTGAGTAATGGAAAAATGACAACTTGATTTATTGAGTTAACCAAATGTGGTCTCTTCATTGAGTTAACTTAAATGTTTAAGTACAGATAACTTAAAAGGGCTAATAGACTAAACTTCCCAAATTTTCAGCTTATACTCACTGACTGTTTTACGGTTGTTGTTGTTTTAATTTGCAAACTTAATATGCTGTCTTGTATGATCTTGTATGACGTATGCATAGCGCCAGAACCTGAAGCCATCGTAACTAATTGTAGCTAGCTTCATTAAAGCAGTAGGAAAATGCCTTTACTTACTTTAATTACTTCTGCTTCATTTTTAAAGAAAACCTGTCATGAATATTTCTCATAACAGCTGCAACAACAGAGTTGAATGATTCGTGCTGCGTCAATGCATTACACCCACCTCAGTCTCGCTGGTTCCCACTTTTTTGGAAACTTTTTTTTAACTTTGCTTGCGAAATTGAATGTAGCATCACAGGATGTATGGGCAGGCCCAGGCTACAACTCAGACCCATATGGATTTGAACACAATTTTGACTTCAGAAGATGTTAACTGATGGACTGGAGTGGTGTGGATTACATTTGGATATTGCTGTTTGGACTCTTATTCTTACGGCATTTACTGCAGATCATCCATTGGTGGTCATGTAAAGCTACATTATGCATGTAAAGTGCATGCTTTTTTAGTTTAATGAATTTCTACTATTTTAGAATGTCTAGATTTATGTTGAGTATGTTTTTTTTTTGTAATTGTAAAACATCATTGAATAATAAATAAATATATTTTTAATGTTTTTAAGTTCTTTTTTCCCCCTCTGTCTTTTTTTGCATGCTTCTGTGAACACTGTGCAAACGCAGACTATGAGCATGGCTTGCATGTTGGGTTTTATCTCTAGGTAATGACATATCTGCTATGTGTGCATGCTTTTCCATGATATGTTTGATTTCCTCTGAACATAACAGTACCTGCTCTTACTTCTGCCAGCTTCTACAACACCAAATCTGTAGTGCTGTGCATTGGCATCACCGCCACAGTGTGTCTGTGTGTCACCGTCTTCAGCTTTCAAAGCAAGGTGAGCAAACGGCAGAAGAATTTTACCAACTACAAATACTAAGAAACATTTTATTCAACATCAGTGTCTTTTATTATATTTGTGTTACCAGTTACCATATGAACATGTAAAATACAACAATATTACAAGTTCTGTTGTTTTTTGGATCTCTAGATCGACATCACTTCTTATCAAGGTCTTCTATTCATTCTGTGTATGGTCATGTTTTTCTGTGCTTTGGTGATGGGATTTGTGGTTCCCTTTGGCTATGTAAGTATCCAAAAAAAAAGTACATTTTGAAGCGCTTTTAAACAGTTAGTTCATCCAAAATGAAAATTCTATTATTACTCACCCTCATGTTGTTTCAAACCCATGAGACCTTTGTTCATCTTCGTAACACAAATGAAGAAATTAAAAGCATCAGTTAAACAGTCCATGTGACATTAGTGGCTCAACTTCAGCTTTGCGATGCTAGAAGAGATGTTATAAAGTAGCAAAAAGTCGTTTTTAATAGCTCAACATTTTAAGGTTTTAAGGCCATGCAGTCTCTAAGGCAAACAGTTTCAGTCACAGTTTATTTTAAGGTCTAGTTCTTAATGTTAACTCGTTATTAATTATGACTCTTGCCTCAATAAACTCCTAGTTTCTTAAGAACTCCCTAATTCCTTTTTATTAATAGTTAAGTAGTTGTTAGGTTTAGGTATTGGGTAGGATTAGGGATGTAGAATATGCTCATTCATGTGGAATATGTGCTTTATAAGAACTAATAAATAGCCAATATGCTATATGCATGCTAATAAGTTAATAGTTAATAGTGCAAACTGGTCCCTAAACAAAAGTGTTACAGACAAATTAATAGCAATATTTTCACGTTGCTAGCCTATTTTGATGCTCGTAGCTCTAAAACTCTTTGGGGCAGTTTTCTGAACAGGGTTTAAGACTAGTCCTAGATTAAAATAAATGTTAAGAGCTGTCTAAACTGGAAAAAAGCTTGCACTGAGATATCTTAAAATACATTATTGCCATTGTTTGGTTTTAAAATGCTCACAGATTATGCATTTTTGTAAGACATGTCCCTAAAAATTCTTAAAAGTCCTAGGCTCGGTTTCAGAAAAGGGGATTAGCTTAAGCCAGGACTAGGCATTAGTTAAATTACAAAAATGCCTTATAAGAAATTATTACAGATTATATTACAGATGTGCATCTAAACACAAAACAATGACACTGACATGATTTAAGATACATCAGAGCAAGATATTTTCATCTGAGACAGCTCAAACATGCAATTTAGTCTGAAACTAGCTTAAGCCTTGTATGTAAAACTGGGGGCTAAATTAGCAAATGTCTAGTCCAGGCTTATTCTAATTCCTATCCAGGAAACCGGCCCTAGAGTTACAGCCAGAAATTTTAGTTTGAGAAGAAGAAGAATTTTAGATTGAAACAGAATAGCAGTAAGATGGCTTTTTCAAGTCAACATAAATGTTTTCCACCTAATTTAGTTGAGGACTGTATTTTTCTTTTTAGATTCTAGATAATTATAGCCCTAATGCTAGCTATAATCATCCCAGTCCTAATCTGTACAAAAGTATTAACAGCCCAAATATAGACACTATTCCCACTGTTTTGTCTTTTGAAAGGTTCCCTGGTTACATGCGGTCTACGCCAGCATAGGAGCTGTTGTCTTTACCATGGTGAGAAGCAGATTAGTCAAGAAAGGATTATGGTGTTAAATGATGATTATTTGTCATGTGATTAAGGTGATATAATGTCTACTGACCTGTGTCTCTTTCTCTCCTCTCGCATCTTCTGTCCCAGTTTCTCGCCTTTGATACACAGCTGCTGATGGGAAACAAGCAATACGCAATGAGTCCTGAAGAATATATCTTTGCAACACTCACTCTCTACCTTGATATTGTGTATTTGTTCACTTTTCTGCTGCAGTTGTTTGGTAATGGTAGAGAATGAGCATGACTGTGTTGTAATAATGTCCGTCATGTACAATATCGATAACCGTTTCGCAACCTCAACATTTGTAGAACAAGTGGCCTTTTATTTATTTTTAGGTCTAGGAAAATCAGCTTTGTAAGACTTCATGTGTTATTCAAAGTCGACTTTTCACATTCTGACTATATTTTGCGGCACCAAAACATTTATGAAAAATTAAAAACGAATGGCTTTAAATATTACTATTACTTAAAAGGACAAAACAATTTTTTTTGCTTTTTTAATCAGCTGGTTGTTGAAAGTTCAAATGTGGAGTTTATATTAAGCTCTAGTATATTCATATATATATATATATATATATGTTATGCAGTCATTGAGTGTAACATGTAAATGTAACCATTAAAATAACTCAATATATAATATATATAAATATTTGTTATATAAATATTTGATTATTACAGTTTATTGTGAGATCATTCATTTTGCAATTCACTGTAGTACTGTAACTTTCACATACAGGTTATTCCATATTTTACAATTCATCATATATTATCTGTTGATGGTTTAATATTCAATGTACTACACTCTCAGAAATAAAGGTACATATTAGGTTTAAATATGTACACTTTAAGTACTAATATGTGCAGGACAGGTGGAGTGTTTAGATACAAACATGAATGTTTTGAAAAGATACCACCACAGACAGTTTTTATACCTTTATTTCTGATTGTACTGCACTTCTGTTTACAACTTAGGCCTATCCTAGGAATTCAAATTTGTGTCTAGGAAAAGATAATGCACAGAAATGAATGACAAAGACAGATCCTAAATCATGTGTGCTTTAGGAATGCATGATGTTTTTCCCTGTCTGAACCTAAGCTTTTACATAGCAGTATTATTTCAGTTGGAGTGAAATTTAAAATGACAGGTTTTCTTGTTAGTTGGCTAACGGGTCTGATAAATCTAGAAAAATGGAAAACAGAATGAAAATAGGCTAATGATGAATTCCAGTAAGGAAGATTGCAATGAATTTGTAGCCGGATAATAATGCTTGCAAAAAAATTAATAAAGGAACCATGCCAGAGTTTTGTTTATGTTTTGTGTCTGTTTGGATTTCAAATATATACTGGTCAGAAATCTCAATGCTCATGATACATGAGAGATATCTAAATAAACTTGAATTGAAGTTTGTACAGCAGAGTGGCTATAGCACCACAGTGTTCTCATGATCTTCGTTGACAACTCCATTAAAAGCTTTTTTTAAGCACTTGACGCTGTAGTGTGGAACGTTCATTTTAACTGGTCATCATTGGTTTAGGACTATTTCTATTCTGCTCCTTTCACTGAGGAATTATATGACATCTCTTCTAAAAAACAAATAAATGAAACTATTAAATAAACTATGCTGAACTATGCACATTCATGCATTGCATTATGTTTATTTCAGCCCATGGCATCAAGTAGTAATAAAACCATTTCGAATTATTTTAACAAAAAAGTGACAAAATTCATCCCTTTGAAAATAGTAGCTCAGGGCTGCATTTCTCCAAAGTGTCAACAGTTTATAAAGCTCCACTGATAAAAATAGTTCCACGATCAATGTTGGGAAATGCAGGACAGGTGGAGTGTAACAAATTCTTGAATACAAGATTTTATGTGTAGAACACATAAACTGGAAGTAAATAAACCAACAAAATACAAACAAGATTTTATTAAAAATGGAATTCAAGGGATCAGTTAAAAAAAAGGCACAAACAAAAACAGAAGAACATTTTTGTTGTTTTTGTAGTAAAAAAAAAAAAAAAAAAAAGTAAGAGAAAATCAGAAACTGTGGCACAGGAAGACAAATGTCCGGCTTGAAGCTCTGGTTAACATGCAAACTGTTACTTCAGCTACCTGTACAAAATGTGTTATTGTATAAATAAAGAATATTTAAAAAAAGCTGTTCAAGAGACAAACCATTTGTTCAATAATCACAACATCAGCATCACAAACACATTACTGACTTCTGTACAGCTTCCCATCTCTAGACATCTTGATACCAAAACAACTAAAAAGCTCATTTCTTGAGGCACTTGGATTACAGCTTTGCTACAACAACTTTAAAATGGTTCTCTTTATGGCTTTATCTGGTGAACAGCTGGAACACCCCATGTTAGCAGCAATACATTTTGAAACTATGAAATGAGCTCCCCCATCAATTAGCAGCTCTTCTTGGAAAATCGGAACTGATTGATGCTGTTGAAAATGTTGATAATCGATCATTTAGATATACGTGATCAATCGGAATAAAAACCAGCACATCATTTCATAGTTTCAAAACATGTTTAATGTCTTGTGTTAATAATGGATGAAGGATTTAGTTTGATAACCAATATAAATCCCATTTTCCTTCATGAGGTTGAACTGCATGGTATAACTTGAGAAATAACTTTAGTACAGAAGATTTGAAATTCATTGAAAATGTGGGCAAAGGTTGAGAAGTCAAAGTAAACGAAAGAAAAAAATTGATCAGCCCCTTAATCACTTGCATGGGTTTATTCTATACATTTTTATTGGGAGCCATTGTGATTGTTTTCATACTTTAAAGACATGTTGTATCTTGGTGGCGTAGCTATCTTTGGTAGCCAGAATGAATCCATTCTTTGGAAATCTGAATACTATAGTGTATCGCAAAGATTTCAATGACTGCCAATGGCCTGAATTTCAGCCTGAGTGATGGTAAACTGTAAAAGAGGTATTGATCAGTTTTAATAACATAAAATATTTGAATGCAATGTCAAACTATCCTAGAAGGTAATCGAGCTAGCAGCTATTGTTATGGATGGAGAAGAGTCTCTTAATGAAAACTATTTAATAGTTTTCAGATCAAGGTCATGTCTTTACATTCATAAAATGTAAAACGCACCAAGGGAAGCCCTCAAACGAAGGAAGCAACAACTGTGTCTTTAGTGTTCTATAATATAAGCCCTTGCATTTCTATCCTAGAAAAGAATGATTCTTTCTACACTCTTAAAAATAAAGGTGCTTAAAAGGTTCCACGCAGCGATGCTGTAGAATAACAATTTTTGATTCCACGAAGAACCACAAAAAAAAACATGTCTTTATAGACTGAAGAAGCTTCTTTCACCTCAAACATTGTTTGGTAAAACAAAATGATTCTTCAGATGTTAAAGGTTCTTTATAAAATCATAATTGCATTATGAAGCACCGTTTATTCTTAAGAGCACAGAGACATTTATGCCATATATATTGGTATATTTAAGTGTACAAAAACAACTCACGAGTGAACACTGATTCATAGATGATGTCAAAAAGTTTCATTTTGGATATTCAGACTCTTTTAGAAGTGCATCATGATTGACCGAGTCAGTACATTTCAAGTAAAACAACAAACAGCACAGCACAGAAAAGAACATAAAAGTAACTGAAAAAACTGTTTTTCCTTTGCACACAAACATAAAAAAAATCCTATTAATCTGGGATTTAAAAAGGAATAGCAACCAATACACACGACCAAACAAATTTATCAGCTAAAAGTTTTCAGAAAGCATAGCTTTGCCCAAACACTACAGCTAATCTCACTTTGAAGATAAAACAAAACGCATCAGTGAAAACAATCATAAAAAAAAAATGAAAAGAAAAACAGCAGCATGAAGGAAGAAAGCGAATACATGCGCTGAAGAACTGCTTCTATCCTTCTTGATCCTAACAGCTGTTCCATAGAAGAGTTTTTCCTGCTATCCATGTTTCATGTATATCCCCAGCACAGGAAGATATTTCTACAAATCTCTGGAAAAGCCACAATAACCACACAACCTAACGAGGACACGTCGCCGTCACACACTGCAAACATCAGTCTTTTTGCTCTTGTTTCACCAAACATACTACAAATAAAACACAGGCCTCAGGCCTGCTCGGATGAACAAAATGTTTCTTTTCTTTTGCCGTCAAGAGTCCGAACTGCTGATAAAAACATCACAATCATCCACACCACTCCAGTCCATCAGCTAACATCTGGAGAAGCCAAGAGCTGTGTTTGTAAGAAATTAATCCATCATTAAACGTTTACAAACCAATGCTTCCAAACAAAATACCAGTCCATCACTTGTAATAACGCTTCCTTCAGGAAAAAAAGTCCATCACGTTCTTTTACATTAAAATCCAGCCACATAATAGTTTAGAACCTTTTTGGACAGTTTCTGCTTGTAAATGGTGCTTGATCTGTGCAGCTTTCTGTCCTTATTTAACTGGAGAATGCAATATTATGGATTCATATTTTAGCCGGAAGGAATGGTTTGTAGTTAAAAACATCTTGAAAGGTTCGTTTTTTTTTGTAGCTTTGCTCTCAACAAGTTTACGGATTGATTGCCTGTGAATTATTGTGATGATTTTAGCAGCTGTTTGAACATAATCTGACGGCACCTGTTCACTGCATGTAATGCAACATTTCTCAAAATCTACATCTTGGATGATCCGAGGTAATTGCATTTTCAGCTAATTTTAGTTTTAGGGGAAACTACTTCAAATAAAGGAGTAGCCAAAACGGTAGTACAAACAAACATCATTGTAGAAAGTTGCGACAAAAAAGTTCTTTTTTTTTGTTCATAATCTACACATCTGATATTACAAAAACCCTGCATAACACGTAGGCCAAATTAAAAACCTAAAGAATCGATTTTCTTCCCTTTTCATTATTATATGCCCCTGCTGCATTTGTTGCTGTCACAAATCTGCTTTACTACAGCAGGAAGTAAAACATTCTGAGTTGTAGCAGTGTGGTATTGACAAATGTCACCAAGTCATGTGTTATCATCACTTTTATGAATTATTTTTGATATTATTAACCACTTAAAGTCACTTCCTCGAGACTCCTTTACTGTAAGCCAAAGGAGCCCTAATGTACGAAATACTATGAACATTACCATGCATATTTAAACACAAAGCTTTCAGAAACCTGAAAGATTTGGTGTTATTACTGTATATACTGTACATCAAAAAAATAAAAAGTTCAGTCCTATCTCTCATTTTAGCTTCAGTACCCAGAGGGTACAGAATTTTATCTAATATTTTTTACATTTTCAAATTTTAAATAAAATGGAAATTGATCCTGAACACTGTAATGTTCCACAAACTGTTTCAAAGGAAGTCATTAGATTTAAAATGCCCCTCATAAAATACATTTTTATAAACTTCTGCTTCATTTCCATTACTAATTAAAAAGAAAAGCACATAACTGGAGAATCGCCATTTCTGCATCAAATATTTTATATGAACTTGAAAAAACAAAGCATTATCGCCTTTGTTATGCACCAAACGCTGTAATAAATAATAAGTTAATGATTGTCTTTTGCTTTTAGAGTGAAGATTGAATTAGAGTGATTTTATCACTATTTCTTGGAAGATTCTTAAAATGGTGCAGTGTGAAGAAGTGGCTTTAAATGGTTTTAAACACCTAAATATCACACAAGAAATTCAAAACAGGACAAACAAAATGCACTTTTTGCATATTAATCTGTACAAAAATATCTTACTGCTGCTAACTGAAGAAAAAAAAAGAACACATCTTTAAAAAACGTTGCATATTTTTCAAACCAAAGACACATTTTAACTTTTACTTTTTTGATCCTCCCATATTAAAGAATTAGTTCTTAAAAATAAGAATTTGCCATAACGTGCATAAAAGAACACATTGTGTTTTCCTTACCCTTTTCTAAATCAACATTGTTTTTTTACACTTTTTTTATGTTTTGTTATCAAAATAGATGAAAGATTGATAGCTCTTTTGCACAGTCTCCCACCGTTGGCTGAGTGACTCCTGAAGAGAGAGGAGTTGAACAAAAGATGAGTGACGTCCTTTTTGTCTCAGTCCTACAAAAGATACACGCTCCTTTTGTGATCTGTATCCTCTCTGGTTCTCTTTATCTGTGGTAATCCATAAATCTCTAAGAGAGATTCCCACTGTCCAGAGCGAGCCGCAGCGCCTCCAGAAGGCCTACGGAGGAGCGAGGGACCTAAAGAAAGAAAATGTAGCTCATGTTCATTGATGAAAATGACCTAACATATGCAAACATGAAAAAGGGGTAAAACTGTTCTAATTTAATGCAGTATAGCATTGATAAATGCTAGAAAAGTAGCAATGTCAAGGGAAGTATTTTCTGTTAAAGGGTTAGTTCACCCCAAAATAAAAACTCTTGACATTAATTACTCACCCTCATGTCGTTCCAAACCCATAAGAGCTTCGTTTATCTTCAGAACACAAATTAAGATATTTTTGATGATATCAGAGAGTCATCAGACCCTCCACAGACAGCAACACAACTAAAATGATCCCAGATCCAGAAAATAAGTCTTTCTGATTTCATCAAAAACATCTTAATTTGTGTTCAGCAGATGAACGAAGGACTTATGGCTTAGGAACGACATGAAAATGAATGCACACCTGTCATCTGACAGACAGTGCTTTCATTTTTTCACCTTACCGTAGCTTCATTTGCTGTGTTGATAGGAATAATTAGTGTGTTCTGAAGGCGTCTCCATGGAAACCTGCTGCTGCTGTCCACTGTTTTCCTACGTGACAAAGAATGAGGAAGAGTTAAATATTGACAACGACCCTGCTCAGCATTTAAAGCAAGGCTCGTCATACCTCTAACGTGACACTAGAGGGAGGCACTGGGGTGTACTGAGGGATATACGTTCCTTGCATAGCTGCGTTGGGAATATACTGCGAAGCAAAACGAATAAAGCAACAGGTCATACATCTATTGCTTTCTGTCACAATTCGTTGGTAATTAGGTTCTACTGAGAAGACAAACAGAGGGTAATCGGCCACCAACCGTTCCAGCACTGCCGAGAGACAGGTGACTGAGCTGCTGGGTCAGGGGTCCGATCATAGACGTGGGCTGAATGGACATTGAGTGATCCATAGCTGGAGTCAGAACGGCCCCCTGTGGAGAGAGAGATGCTCATGAAACCAATGCTGATTTATAGACATCCAAGCCTCATAGTGCTTCTAGGGAAGACTAAAAGACACCAGGTACATGAAAACATTAGATGTTCGACTTCTATGTGAGCAGCACTCACGGTGGGCTGCATGAGGTACGACTGATGATGCATCCAGGACGGGCTGTGCACCTGAGACAGACAGAGACAGAGACACTGCATAAAAATCTACCGGAAATCTGCTAAACAGAAATCATTTGGGACCAGTGGCAGTTTTTGAATGTCTATGTAAAAATTAAAGCTTATTGCTGGATGATTTATCAAAATTAATTCATAATTTTTAATTAAACTTTTATAAGAATACTTAAACTTGAAGTATCTCAGTCAGTGCGTCATCCACAGAGGATGTAAAATATCTTGTGTAATGTCAAATTGCATTACATTTACCTTAAACTTTTGGTTTCGTCTAAAAATATTTATTTCGTCCCATTACTAGTTTCTCTGAATCCAAAATCACAGCACAGGCACTAGCAAAATATTGCAGCTGAATAATGAATGCACTTTAGCAGCCATTTTTAACTAGCTATCCCAACGTGTGTTTGGGTCCATATGCTGCTCATCTGACGCCAGATGGTGACGTGACTGAAATATGTGACATAAAAATATATGAGCCTGGAGAACAAAAGCAGTCATAAGTAGCATGGGTATATTTGTAGCAATAGTCAAAAATACGTTGTATGCATCTTTTCTTTTATGCCAAAAATCATTGGTATATTAAGTAAAGATCATGTTCCATGAGGAGTCCAGAGTCATATTTGAGGTCGTTAAGATATGTATTTGGAAAGAATATTTTATTATTTTTCTTAAATCAAGGATGCATAAAACTGTACAGTAAAAAATTTAAAATGGTTTAAAAGATTTCTATATCCAATAAATTGATCACTTGAATTTTCTATTGATTAAAACAATTCTGAAAACGAAAGAGACAACATAAATGTTTCTTTCCTAGCAAATTGGAATATTAGAATCATTTCTGGTAACACTTTAGAATAACGTTCTGTTGTAAGTAATTTATAAGTGATTAGTTAATGATGAAATGTTCATCTACAAAACATTCACAAATGATTAATAAGTGATTATTATGTT
>JAUCMT010000013.1:1204690-1217228 GCA_032357475.1 Enteromius thamalakanensis | reverse complement strand
AAATATATTATATAAAGAAAAACTTTTATTTTGATGTGATTAATCATGATTAATCCGTTGACAGCACTAATATATATGTCTTATATATATATAATGTACTGGCATTAAGTAATTTGGTAATTCACCAGTGCAAAGAAATTAAACAAGAGACAGCCTCGAGTTACAAAATATGTATTATTAATTTGTGAAGTTCTCTCTGGATGTGATACACAACTGCGTCATGAGCAACGTGAATCTATTAGCAGTGAAGTCAAACACTTGTGGCAGCAAACATTCCAGACACTTGACTCTTGCACAATTTCCTCAGCAGTCTTCGGAAGTCGAACCATTCTAAACTTCCTGTAGTTTATTCAGTTCTACTGGTTGAAGAACAGCATAAGCAACACCAAAGTCATCCACAGACAACACTTGGACTAATAAAATGTAGCCTGAAAGCTACATATTTGGATTAAAGCAACTTCCAAATGTAATGTAAATCTCTTGGTGTCTTAAGGTATATTAAGGACACGTTAAAGTCAAAGTGAATAATAGATTACTTATGAAATTAATCATAATTTCTCTACACCTGTAATATACGTACAAATACAGACGGCATAATACAGTCGCCTATATATATATAACTGTTGCTCTTTCTGACTTTCGAAATTATTAGACAAAATTGAATTAACTGGAAAGAAAAATTTTAAGGGGAGCACAGATTTTTTTAAACATCTTTTGGATGTTTGACATTTAGTCTACAGTGTCGCATTTGATGATAACCCCCCTCCAGTCCCCTCCCCTCCAAGAAAGAAAAAATAAGTTCTGGGAAACAATGGAACATTCACATCCTGAATTATGTAACTGTTTAACCCCATCTACTGCTACAACGCGGCGCAACAGGAAAGATCATGTTATAAGCAACTAAGCTAGAAAAGCGAAGGGCTTCGTTAAGGATCAATGTAAACATTCTCGCGTCGCGTCGCGCGCCTGATGACTTTTTAGTTTGTCGCGTCACGTTGTAAGTAGAAGTTACTGCTTTGGTCCTTTAACAAACATGGACGGTCCCAAGTGGCACAAACATTGCCTGGACAGTCGGAGAAGTTCGCTGAACTAAAACCTTTTTTCCATGTTAATACTCCACATCGCGACAGTCAAAGCGTCACGGTGGGGTTTTCAAGGGGTGGGGCATTATATTTTCCCACCGCTGAAAACTTTTGCGACTGCAAAGCAACAGAAACATCAAAGCATCCACATCCCTCTTTTGCTGCGACACTGAATATGTTGACCGCTTAACGATTCCATTCGCTGTTAAATAGTTCATCGATGATATCCGTATCTTTATTTTCCAAACATCTCTCCCCTGTGAGAAAGTACATTTTACATACTAGCCTGCCAAAGTTATCCTCTTCCGCGGGCAGCTGAAACTTCGGCAGTAAACACATTAAAATGAATCTGAACGAGTTGAATGATTACAGCGACGAATGTAATTACTACCAGAAACTTAAGAAAGCCGCCATTCCCAACAAGCCCCAGCCGATCCAGTGCCGTCTTTTAAACGCGCTGTATCCAGACAATGATCCCGCAGAAAGCTGCAGTTGATTTGTCAAGGACACTGCGGCTCGCATTCGTGCACGGAAAGCCACTGGTTTTGGAAAGCAGCAGCAAAATACAAAGAAGAGCCCGTCTGTGTTACCTTTTTGCTGTTTCTGCTGTTGTATCCGTTGTAGGGGTTGATTCCCGTCCTTGGCGCTACGGAGAGCAGCATTTTTCTCAGCTCGGTGTCCGGAGCGTCTAGGCTGACGTCAGTCAGAGGAAGTTCAGGCGGGATCTCTCGCTCGCTCTCGCTCTTTTTTTATTTTTTTATTTTTTTGAACAATTTATATTTGCAAATTCAAGTAAGAAACAATACAAGCGTATGAAAATATAACATACAGACTAATATGGACTAAAGTAAAACTCCAATTGCATAATTTAGGCCTACTGTTATTTCACTCGCTTTTATGTAGGCCTATAACATCAGTGACATATTTTCGTGAGACCACCCACATAAACTAAAATCTGAAACACATGAAATGAACGAGTGTAAGTACAAATGTGATGATGCATTTTAATTAGCCTACTTTGTTGTTACACTGTTCATCCCTGTTGTAACTTTTGTTTAGACACATTTTAATACAAGTGTTTTGTATTAGTTGTATACTTTTGTTTTGTTTTATATTATAGAAGAGGGTTTGCTTTACACACTAATGATTCTATAAAAAAATGCAATCTCTTATTTCCTGATAAAGGAATATATAAACTGGACAACGTGATCTGTCAAATAAACCTCAATATCAAAATTAACATACGAAATTTGCTTCTGATACTCAGGTTTAGATAATTTCCTATTGCAATGGTTCTGTTATTCCACAAGGTGGAACCATAAGGTGTAATGTTTGGCTAAATATCATTGTCTGGTCTTGCAATATGTGCTTGTTGAAATTTGACAGCTGGATTGCTAATTTAATTTAATCTCAAAATCACATTTCAACCCAAACAATAAACCTGAGACTTGATTACAACCAAAAACAGTTGAATACACATTATTTGGAACCATTGTAAATCAGGCTGTGCTAAATAAGTTGCAATTGAATTCAGTTTAGATACATAATGAGTTTTGTTTGTTTGTTTGTTTGTTTGTTTTTCATATAAAATTAAACTTCACAGAGCTAAACTTTTTAATTAGTCGAGGATAATCAAAAAGAGAGCATAATTTGAATTTGTTTAGTTTATTTAAGCTTATTTAGAAATTACAACTCAAGATTTTGCTTTTGATAGCTTTTGACCTAACTCTAACTCATCCTGAATTACTTTTTGATCTTCTGATATAATTTATCTTGAGATTATTATAGTTTTTTTTTCTTTGTTTACCAAAGCTGAAAAGCTTGTTTATCATCATCATTCGTAAATGACAACTATTTGATCATTTCGGTGTCTGTTCTTTAATTACAAATTTAAAATATTCCCATTGATTCATGTTAGACATATAAATATAGTTTTTCAATGTCCTCAATGAGAACAGAATCTAATATTCCTTAACACGTTGTTACTAAACTTCCAAATATTAGGAGAAATTTGAGGTTTAGTGTCTCAAACACTGTCCATTTCCTGAAGGGTTACACCATGTACAATGAATACATTTTAGGTTTGATATCATTTAAGTCAATCTCCCTTGTTATCAAACACAAATTCAAAACAGTACCATTATGCACACAGAATATAAACTTATTAAAGGTTTTGCGTCTAACCATAAATCTGGGGATATATTAAAATCTCCCGCCACCATCACATTTTCTGATTTCTAGATTATTTTCCATTCATTCACCAGATGACCAAGTTCCTCAAGCATCGTCAAACCAAAAATACATAGTAAGAGGTAACATGTTATTGAAGAGCTTGCAAAACTAAACCTGAAATAAAATTATAATTTCAGGTGAACATGAAAATCCATGTGCAAAAAAGGGCTGAATATTGCCAATTTGTTTAGTCATTAAAATAGAATGCCTATTGTAAGAAAAAGCAATTAGCTTTTTATTTAGTGCAAAATAATAATTGAAAAAATAGTTATTCTTATCACTTTTTCAACCACCTAAAATTCAAAGATTAAAAAGAAATCGATTGAAATTTTTTATTTTTTTACCCAGGACCAAGCATATTGTCCTTAATATCAAAACCAGATGCAACCGCTTTATAAGATTATATCCACCTTTTATATACAATGAGTGTTATCATACTGGGAGTATGATACTGTTATCATACATCAATTAAAGGTCAACTCCGAGTCCATCAGTGAATGAACAGCCTTACTTTAACAAGAAATGTTTAGCATTTTTTTACTTTTTACATTTTTGGCCACTGCTTAGCATAAGCGTTATGATCTTTTGTTGAAAATTCTTGCTTTGGTCCAACTGAGAAGGGAGGTGCTCTGGGGGAGGACCCTGGAGCAGGTGAAGAACAAGGAGAAGGTGAGGGTGGGAGAAACTGATAATGATCGAGGGAGGAGCCAGATGAGGATCCCAGGCAGAAGGAGGGAGGAGCCGTGGTGGAGACTGGGCTTAGCTCATATCCTATATTGCCAGTTTCTTTCATCATTGCTTCAACTTCATTACATGCCTCTGTAAGAACAATCATGTCTTTGTTACCCCTTTTTTGACCAAAATGTCCAAAATCAGAGGAAAATCAGTTCAAATGTGCGATAATCTCACAGTGTGTTATCAAAGACGACAACAGCACGTTAAATCAATTATTGCCAGATTAAAGCCATTTCACCTAAACATTTATTTAATTCCAAAGTTATGGCTTATAGAGACAACCAGCAAGAAGCAAAAACACATTTAAAATCACTTTCACACTTAAAACATGAAACTGAAATAATGACAATTTTTAAATCTGATTGATAAAATTACTTGTGTTACCCTAATGTAGTCACTCAGATTGATTCTTATGTGATAAGAGTTTTACTTGAGTAAAATGCCAGTGGATAAGACATGCGGGTAAGTCTTAAATAGGGCTAATTTATTTAGGTCTAATTATTCATAAAATTATAATAAATACGTCAATTTTGACAATTCCTTTTGAGTTCAGATTAACAAATATAATTTTATTATCAATGTGAATGATATATTTGCATATATATGACGCCATCGGGCTGTACTGAGCCCAATACAGCCAATCAAACACAAGAAATCACACCATCAAGCCAGACTGATCCCAGCACAGTCCAGTACACGCTCCCAATCACCTGACTACTGATTGACGACACCTGTAGTCCTCCTCGTTAGCTGGCTTTATATACTCACCTCACCAGTCACTCAATGGCTGTGATCAAGGTAACTTGCACTTTACCTACCTTAATGCCTCCTTCATTGTCAAAGTCTACATTTGCTTGTTGTTTTACCGCTCTATCAAGCTTCTGTTTCATGTGACATTGGAGTTTCAAAGATCTAAAGATCCAAAGATCACTACTTGATAAGAGACCGGTCAATCAATGTACCACACCAGTTACTCTACAGGTTGGATGCTTACACCAAGAAAACCATCTCATTCCTGGTACTTCGTAATGGATCTGTAGATTTGGTGTTGGGTCGACCGTGGCATTCAACATCATCCAACCATCAACTGGAAAACTGGTGAGATTCTGAAATGGAGTGAATAATTTTTTAATCACTGTTTAATCACCATTGAAAAACCACAGTTACCTCATCTCAACCATTGAGAGCCCTGAAGTTTCCACCATGAGCCACATTCCAAGTGAGTACCAAGAGTTTATGGATGTGTTTAGTAAACAGGCCACCACTCAATTTCCACCTCATCGTCACTGGGATTGTGAAATCAAACTGATTCCTAATGCTAAACTGCCCAAGGTTCGTATTTATCCTCTTGTCTATTCCAGAAACGCAAGCCACGAAGGAATGTGTACAAGAAGCCCTGGATCAAGGATTTATCACACCCTCCACGTCACCAGCGGCCTCCAGCTTCTTCTTCGTGGCAAAGAAAGATGGTGGTCTGCGGCCATGTATCGATTATCGGATATTGAATCAGCAAACTGTTAAATTTGCATACCCCCTTCCTCTAGTACCCACAGCACTTGAAGAACTGAGATCGGCTACCATCCACAGCAAGTTAGATCTACGTAGTGCATACAATCTTGTGAGAATAAAAGAAGGTGATGAATGGAAGGTGGCTTTCATAACTCCCTCAGGTCACTATCAATATAGGGTTATGCCTTATGGCCTAGCCAACTCACCAGCAATATTCAAGAACTTCATGAATGAAGTTTTTTACAGTGATTAGTCTGTCTCTCTCTTATTCTGTTCCTCAGTCAGTATCCAGATCATACGGTGTACCAGCACAAAGAGATGATCTTCATCAGAA
The DNA here is from genome assembly GCA_032357475.1 of Enteromius thamalakanensis. Classification (NCBI taxonomy): domain Eukaryota; kingdom Metazoa; phylum Chordata; class Actinopteri; order Cypriniformes; family Cyprinidae; genus Enteromius; species Enteromius thamalakanensis. Next base: position 1,211,336 of record JAUCMT010000013.1, on the reverse strand, counting down.
CATAGATGAGCTCCGTGGACAGATCGCCAGATTCAGATGCACACACACACACACACACACACTATACGTTCTTACAGAATCCAACGACGAATCCAACAATAAATTTAAATTCTCGTCATTATACATTAACATTACTCTGTTGTTCTATTTAATAATGTTCAGTGCTTTGCTACAATCTGTATTGTTAAAAGCGCTATATAAATAAAAATAAATAATGTAAAATGTGAAACTTTCATAGCATCCAAATATCAAAAAAATAGCAACCACTTTACACTGGTTAGACATTTCACATTCTACTATGTTATAGAATGTGAAATGAACAACGCATAATAATGTCCAGTTCAAAAGCTAAACAGATGCAATTCCGCCACATCTCCAAATTATTTTTTAGCAGTGTTTTGTTGTAGATATCATATTGATGGAAATTAGATTTTGTCTTGGTCATAAACTATCATTGTACATATTCTAAAAAAAACAAAACAAGATGTAGTAGATCATAAAATATCATTAATCTACTTAGATAACTCTAACCCTAGCAGCTAATCTGAACAGAACAAATATGCTTCAGGTCAACCATATATCTTCACACCTCCTACTTCAATCTGTGTTTAACTGTTTTTGAACATTGCATATTTTGGAAAAATTGTGCAACTAAGAAACCTGAACCAATATTTTCGACCTAAAAAAGGGACTATGGACTCATTTCAAGGCTGTATGTTACTCCAGCGAACTGCCTCAGTATTAGGTTGCGGTTGCAGAACACTGTTTCAAATGCTTGGTAAGATGATTAGATGGTGACATCTAGAGTTCAAAGTTGAAAATGCAAAAGTTGTGTGTTCCTACCTTGTCATACTAGCATTAGCAAGCAAAATGTTTGTCTTTGTTTCTGTGTCTAACATTGTATACTAATGATTTTTGTATCATTAGTATGTACAGTAATTAGTTACCACCATATTTGGATACTATAAGGACGTGCCTGTTTGTACCCACTGTTTGTGCACTACCTGTCAGTGGCGTTCTTGTTCTTACCCACACTTGTCTTATATGTACAAACTAATTACCATGCATGTACAACTGTTAAGTACAGCCATGTTTCTTATTTGTAACCATGTACATACACTTCACTAAAGAACATTTATATATCACAACCTTTTCAAATCAAATTGTTTAGAGACAGGCAGTTTACAAGGTCAAGGAGCCCACAAGTCAGCATTTGATGTGATAAAGCTATGGTTACTGAGGCAGGGCAAAACATGAGGCACTTTATCTCTGGAGACACACACTCAACGACTTGACCTTGTGTTAGAGTATCTGATCCTAAAACAGCATCTTCTCCTTATTCTTCTCAATTTTTGTTTATATTTGAACAATCAAATTAAGACTGATGGCAAATCAGATTTTATGGAAGTGGAACTTTTCTTATCAAAGGCCTGGCTTTAAACGAGCTTAAGAGAAAAAAATAATAATTCCTGTGTTCTTCTAATGCAACAACTGTAAAGTAAGCAGCTTTTATTGTTTATTTTAGTGAAACAGTTTAAATGTACTCTTTAAAATTACAGTACAAACCCAACCATTGGGAAACAAAAAAGTGTTTTTGGCAAATACTCTAACAGCAGTTGTGACATTGGTCCTTTAGATTAGGCTTATTTTGTTTACATGTTTTGTTTTTTTATTTACCATGTGTTTGTGTATTTTGTTTTCCCTTTTTATTTTATTTAGAAATTAATTATTTTATTAAGCACTGTATTAATCATAGACTTCATTACCCATGTAACAGCTTGAAAAACACACTGAAAGATTGTGTATTCCTTAGACAAAATCAGCTTCTGATGTTGTCAACATCTAATGTTGTTACATTGTAACTGCACCTTAATATTTAAATGTCCATACAATGAAACAATGCCTACTGTGTCCTGATAGCATCTTTGTTTGGTTGCCCTCTGATGTCAGGGTATAAGAACTGGTCACACAAACCTCACTTTGGGTTAAGACACAGAAGACGGCTTTGCTACACCACGATTTGAATAAACGTCTTTTCCCCTGGACTTTGATCAAGCGTACTTATTTTATCTATTAGAGAAATGTAATACATATGGCGAGCCATTAAAAATTTACAGGAAAATCTAACAACACATAAACCATATTGTTCTTTGTTTGTTGTTTTTTCTGTTTTTTATTCAGCTTAGCTACAGTGACAGCTGGGAGTCTTTCTGTATAGAGCATCCTCCAGCTTTAAGTATTTATGAAACATGAGGTGAGTCTAAAAGAATGAAATTTGGATGCCATGTTACTATCGTTTAAACACTTCAGAATCCTGGTGGAAGTAGTAGGTCAGAGGTATTTTTCTTCTACTGTTTGGCCACTGTGGCAAACTCTTTGACAAAGAGTTTGCTGTAAATCATTAACATTCACTATGGTCACTCTCGAATCTTCTGCACTCACCGGGGGTTACTAAAAATGACAGTCTTTGTAATGATGAGCTACAGGTAAGCCACTTGACAATGGAAGAGGCAACACTTGAGGTTCACTGGTCCTGAAGAACCTGCAACACTGCATATTTGTGATGTCTCTCTTATCTGACACATTTGTGGTCTTGGAGCCTTTGCTAATGAGCTAAAGAGTTAAATCAAGTGTGTTTTATCAGGGAGACTTGTGCAGGGAGATTTATGAATATTAGGAGGCCATAATTAACAAAGGACAGTGGAGGGAATTTGACTAGGACGCCAGGTAACACAAGTGCCATTTTAATTAACAGGACCTCAGTTTAACATCTTATCATAAGTATATGTAGATGTATATGTAGGGTCCTTATCACCCCAGAAGGTTTTCCATAGGTACCAGGTTTAACCCTGCTTAGCTTTAGTGGGCAACTGATCTTGAACTACAAGGGGGTATGACTTTGATTATGATTAAATTATATTTCCGAAACTTTACCTCTCTAGGACCCTTTTGTGACAACTGGTGCCTGTATACAAATAAGTGTCAATTAAAGGGCCAGAGGTTTAACAGTAAAGATATAAAGCTACCAGGATACTTATTGTACCCAAAGAAAACAATGACTTTTTCAACTATTTATCTTCGTTTCTCTTTCACATCACTGTACCGTCATTTTGGGGAGTATCCATTGGTGCAAATAGCGTACGCTGTTCTCTGCCAGCCGTGCAACGCAGATACACCTTCTATGTTTGTTTTCACTTTGATTTGAACGAAAACAGCATAAGACTAATTGTTGAATAAAGTCTTATTTTTTAATTTTCTTTTAGTTCAAAAAGTATTCACATAGCTTCATAACTTTCATATTGAACCACTGATGGCAGATTAACTATTTTGACAATGTCTTTCAAACTTTTCTGTACCTTGACAGTGTTCATTGCTTTTAGTTAATGGGACAGTCACAAGCCTCCCAGTTTTCGTCCAAAATGTCTTAAATTGTGTTCCGAGGACTAAAAAAGCTTTTACTGGTTTGGAATGACATTGGTGTAAGTGTTATGACAAAATTATCACTTTGGAGAGGAGTAACCCTTTAAGTATAAATGAATGTGAATAAAAATGTCTATGTCTCAAGGTAATTAATTTCACAGTGACCATATTGACAGTATCTTCAGGTGGCCATTTTTAGTTACATCTTTTTAGCTCATTCTCATTCATCTCATTACAATATATGTCACCTGCCATTCCTGCTCCTGAGTACACATGCCTGATGCACTCCTGTCTTGTAAATTTCTTGTGATTATTTACTCAGGATGGAAATAAATAGTCACGGAATGACAACACTGATAGTACCATGTTCACAGTCCCAAGCCCTTCATAAATGATTTTACTATCCTGAAATGTTAATGTTAAAAATAGACCTTTCCATGCATTTCCTACTACAAAATCTGTCATCTCTCAAAAAAAGACCAACTGAGGGTCTTTAGCATTAGTAAATCATCTGAGATGATGAGTGCACTTTTGATTGTTTTTTTCTTACGTTTTACATTACAGCTATCGATTCTGACAAAAGCAGCATGTCAGCAACAAGCTGAGTAGGACAATATGGATTTACTGAGGAAAAAAAGTGTACATTTTAAAAGTAAAAGCACGATGTATGGTATATTTCAGAGACAGATTACAAAAGACAAGATTGAAGTGTTTCAATATTAGAACATTGTTTGTTCATTTGTAACTGTGGCATTTTAAAAACAATTATTAACAAGTGTAAAAATTCACTTTCTTCGGTCAAAAACCCTCTTCAGGAGTATGTGCAGCTTAAAGGTGCTCAAACGTGTCACTACAACCAATGCACAAATGTGCGTTTGATTGTTTTGGGATTTCCTTGTAAACAGCTCTTTGTTTTCTACAAGAATGTTCACTTTCAGTTATCCATGCTTTACTTCATTCATCTGAAAATAAATACAGTACCAGTCAAAAGTTGGCACACACCTACTCGTTCTTTACTATTAATCTAAAATCAAACTGAAATATGGGAATTATGTAAAAAAAAATTATGTTATGTTGTTTTGACTCCAGCTCTGCACAATACGTAAATTTTTTATACTTCACTCTTGAAGTTTGCTGGACTCCTGGTGGCTGCCTTTCTTTTAATATTCTTTCTAACTTAACGTTTCTTTTTATTTTTAACAAAGCATTTTTAGTTGTGTAAAGAGATTCATAGATAGGCACAATTTATTGTTGTCTATAAAACTAATTTCAAGCAGTTAAGCAGAAGCCTTTAGATCAAAAGGTTTTTAAGATCATGAAAACATTTCTGTCAAGTGCGTCAAAATCTACAACACTGACATCCTCACTTAAAAACAAATTGTTCTGTAAAAATTGTTCGGTAATAAGCATATGTAATATTGCAATGGTTTGAATCTGTGCACAATAAATTGATTATCGTTATAAATAATTATGCTCTTACAATTGGAGTAGTAAAACTGGCACATAACAACTGATTGATTTTGTAGTAAATTTGAAGCAAACAACACTGGTTCCATGTCAAAGTTTTTCTCTCCACAAAGTCAAACATACAACAAACAACTGGCATTACTGATGGAACAACATTTTTCTCTATATATCTCATACAAAAATAAAAAAATGTCATTGTTCCAATCTCTCTCTCTTTTTTTTTCCTTCTTTGACTCCATATTGCACAGAGGTAGTGACTATTAAGGTAAAGGGGAGGTGACCTAAAAATTGAGACAAAATGCCATCTTCTTGTTAAAAAAAAAGGTGTTTTTGTTGTTGTGATGTTTTGTTGTGACTAAGAGGAATTGTAAAAGAGCAAACTATAATACTGCAATCACATACAAAAGTAGTCCTTCATTTTGTACATTTTATACAGTGTTAACACTTAATCATTGATTTTCTTCTTTTTCTCAAAAAGGCAAATGGTATTTTCCATGTATGGATCAAACTGATGCACAGTCTAAGCCAGGGGGTCCACCAGGGGCTCTTCGTCGCCCCGTGATAGCAGTTCCTTCTTCTCATCTGTACTGGCTAGGGAATTGCGGCTGTTGTGAGCTCCCATGTACAGAGTAGCATACACAGGATTCGTGAAGTTGGTCGGCTACAAAAGAAAAAGTTGGAAATATATGGGATCAGTGGCAACTCGGAGGAATGTAGCTGTTTGATGTAAGAAGGCTCTTTTGTCTTTGCATGAAGGTATTTTGCAGTAATCAGACCATCTGCCGTTTCAAAGTTTGGGGTTAATACAATTTTGTAATGAGCAGAAAGTTAATTTCTGTTCTTCTTCTGTTCATTTATTATAAATGTATCACGTGTCCTTGCTGAAAAAAAGTATTCATTTCTTGAAAAAATAAATGTAAAAAAATTAAATTATATATACAGTATATATATATATATATATATATAAATGCATATATAAATATATGCAGTTTGCTGTCATCTTACCTTGTCGGGATCCAGTGTGAAGTCAGCATCCAACAATTCTCCAACGTCGTCATCTTGCTCACCTTCATAAATCTTATAGGCTGGGTTTCCAATCTCAACATTCATAGCGCCATTTGTCATTCTCTGATGCTGAAAGCCTTTGGCTCTGCAGATACACAATATACAGTTTTTACTCACAGGAAATGAGGTTGTGAGGTCAGTATTACACCGTACAAAGCAGCAGAGGCAGAAATACAGCCACAACACAGAGGGATGCCACTAACAGTCACTGGAACAACCTAAAATGAAGCAACACCATCGCAAACCCAGCATTTACCAAAATACATAGTATGTATCTAAACCTTTTACCTGTAACCACATTTTAAATCAACCAACTTAATTAAAACTTTATATTAAGGTACAAGTACAAAAGTACGTGTATAAACAGGGTTGAGCTGCATGACTATCTTTAAAACACAAAAGAAGATATATTTGAATAAAACTTAAGACATTTATGTCTCTCCTTTGAATGTCCATTTCACCAAAACATCAAAAACTGTTCATAAAGACACATTTTATGTAGTAAATAAATGTAGATATTGTGTCTCTTAGGAAAAGACACTGCTTGATTCATTTGGATTACTTGTACAATCTCTATAGACCATTTCAAGCGCTATTCGGTGGCTTAAGGAAGTGACGTCTTTGGTCCCAGAACGTTTCCGGTTAGTGATCCAGCGCATTGAAAAACATTGGCGGCAGCCGATTTAAACAGAGT
>JAUCMT010000013.1:1174635-1191423 GCA_032357475.1 Enteromius thamalakanensis | reverse complement strand
CTCCAAATAAACACTCTGCAATTGGATCCGACTGCCTCCCTTGCTCAATCGTTACACCAACGTGATGTCCAGTCTTTCGCATCTCCTTCATTATCTTTGCAATTCATTTTGAGGAAAACTGAATCTTTTTTTATGCAGGTGACATGAGTAAATACATGTTCACATTTACTTTAACACGACAGTAACATCTTGTTCACACAACACCTCTGCACTTCCTGATTTCTCGCAACCTGAGTCATGAAAGCTGTCAGTCAATCCATGGGAAAACGAAGTAAATGGCGTTACTTATTTGAGAAAAAGTTATTCAGGTATTTTCTTACAAATTAAAAGTAATGTGTTACTTTACTAATAATCTTACTAGTAAAAAGTAATCTGGTTACATGATGTTACTTGTAATACGTTATACCCCCAACACTGGTTATGCAATAGTATTTTGGATGTTTGTGTTGTTAGGGTTTTTTAGGGAGACTTCTGAGAACAAATATATAGGTTGGAAATTCAATCAGCTAACAAACTGTTTTTGGACAGTTAAAAAGTAATTCAGGCCAGGAATGTTCTGTAACGTCACTGAAAAGCACTAACCTCTAGATCAGTAACTCTGGAATCGGTCTGTCTTCGGTTGCGGTTTGAGTTTGGCGAGGCGGGTCCAGCAGAAGGCTGCTCGAAGGACGAGATTCTGCCCGTGTGCCAGTTGGTCCAGAAGATCCGTTTGGATTTGATGTGTAGGTCCATGGCATCAATTCGTACATTGGCGTCTCCTTGGAAGGCCTGTTCATATATCCAGTTTTGCATTCCAGGATACAAACTGCGAATTTCATTATCATCGGCCACGTACAGAGCTTGTTTGTCACTGCCTAGAATGACAGATAGGGGGAGTCAAAGCACAATGACAGAAAGGAAATCAATATAACAGCCATACACCTCAATAAAATAAATGTATAACTTATTCTGCATACATACAATATACTGTCATTAAGCAATATCAAGAATATAGAACATCTCAACTACTGGATTTTTTTTATTATAGCAAAACGTAAACTATATTATCCCACAACAATGTACCACTTCTATATGTAAATAAACACCTTTTGCTGAAAGGACTTAGTTTGTCATCACTTTGGTTACAATCCGTGCTGGGATTTCAATTCTTCCATTGTCTTACAAATTTAAGTGTGCGACCTGTATACCCCTAGAACACAAAGGGTCGTAACATTTTTGAGGGCTCGTCTGGGATATTAAAGCTCCTGATGTTTTTTTTTCTGTGGACATTGGTATTGTGCTCAGCACGGTTGGCAAAGTCCATTTGAATAAAAAGTACATCCAACTTTATCCACATAGATACACTATATTCACTTAAAATGTTTATTATTGCTCAGTTCAAATCTGCTAAATGTGACAAGTAAATAAGGCAAATATTAAGACGATATTATGCTATTTATATAAAGTTATGAAGATATTTTAATCATTAAAAAAAATACTAAAATCCTGAAAAACTGTCTTAAAAGAATTTTAAAAAACAAGTAGACTTGACTTGACTGTAGTTTGACACGTACTGTCAGCCTTGCAGGTGTCGTTCACTTTGATGAAGTTCTTGTAGCAGCTGCATTTGTGAGAGCCTTTAGTGTTGTTGCAGATGTGAGAACAGATCCCAAACTGCTTGCACTCGTTCACATCTGTTTAGAGAGAAATATTACAACATGGACAGGCACAAAAACATCAGATATAAATATAGTCATATCTACTAAGTGATTAAATGATGGATTCACTCTTGTTTGACAGAAACACAGATTCTTTTTCAGCCCAATTTTTTGTTTTGTAATTTTAAGTGATAAATTGTGCTGTTTCCTGTCTTTTTATTAATAAACCCTAAATAATATGTTATATATATGGGTGATTAATTGTAAGTTTCTACTTCTCTCTTGTTTTAACCTAACATTAGTTATAAAAGGGTTAGTTTACCCAAAAATGGAAGTTTTAAGTTTACACACAAATATTGCATGCAAATATTGTCAGCGTTTTCCGCTGTTCATATCCACATGATTTCCACTGACGATTCATTCTACATTCATCTTCTTTGTCTACTTTGTGTGCTCAGCAAGACTGTTTTGTGCTTGAGCACCACCAAGCCATGTACTGTAGCTTCAGCAGCTCCAGGCACATGAACAAAAGAGGCAATCTCAAATGTGCAATGCACAACACCTTACGTCATCCACGTGAACATCTGCTGGTTACTTTAGTCAGCAGAAGTAAGAGAAAAGTTTTTATTATGTTTGAAATATGGATATTCATCTATAAAAACACGTGTATTTGCTAGAGGAAACCTTAATTCACCTGCAGAGCCATGTGAGGGATGTTTTGTTACGTTTGTGTGCATATAACATGTTTTAGACTGTTAAAGGGAATCACAAAAATGATAGAGAATGCAACTGGAAATTAGGTGCTGGGCATCTGGCCAGAGGAGAACTGGTCCCAACTAAGCCTGGTTCACCCAAAGTTTTTTCCCCCATTCTCTCATGGATGGGGTTTTGGTTCCTTGCCGCTGTCGCCTCTGGCTTACTTAGTTGGGGGCACCTGATTTCTAGTGACTATCTCGTCTTGACTACAGAGACCGACTCTGCATTCGATAAATAAATAGTTTAATTCTGGTCATTATACATTACCATTACTCTGTTCTCCTACTTGGTAATGTTTAGTGCTTTGCTACAATCTGTATTGTTAAAAGCACTATTTAAATAAAAAGTGTTTGATTAATAGAGCTAAGAAGTGCCAGAACAATTTTTTATATAACTCCGGTTGGAATTATATGAAAGGAAGAAAGCATACACCTAGGATGCCTCGAAGGTTTGTAAAACCTATTTTTCATTTCTGGGTGAACTTGCCCTTTAAAGCAATATGTTTTGAAGCTTTATAATGAAGCTTTATACAAAGTTTTAAATATATATATACATATATATATATATGTACACTAGCAGTTTTGTTAGTAGTTTCTAGTTCTCAGTGTACTGTAGTGGTACCTGTGCAGGTTTGTGGATGAGTTTTCTGGAAACCGGTTTTGCAGGAGCAGAACGAGTCAGTTCCGTTCACCACACAGTGACCTTCATCTTCACAAATGCTGTGGTTGTTACGGCATTCATTTAGACCTGAATCTGTTTACAGACATGGAACAACACAAATAGACACTCTCAGTAAACCTCAATTTTACATGTTTGACAAAAAAAGCTGTCAAATAAACAAATAGACTCACTTTTCTTGTTGCAGTTGATCTCATCAGAGCCATAGTCCTCACAGTCGTTGAAGAAATTGCAGCGTAGGTTAAGGCTTATACACTTTCCAGTGCTGCAGGTAAACTCACCCTTCCCACAAACCACAGGCGCTGGAGTTTCTGACACAGAACAAGGACAAACTCACTTCAATAGAAATGTACTAGCTTAATCAAAGACTCATTCTTATTAGAGTCCTAATGACTACCTATAATTAACAGAAATAAATGAATACATGAATGAAGGAATCCCCCACTTTCTGTTCAGCATATTTATGCTGTGTCATTTCTACCTATTGCAATAATATAATCATATCTAAAGGTTGTCATCAGTAGGTTTCTTTGACAGCTTTTTTTAAAATTTCATCATTTGCACTTATCTTGTCATCCTAGTCAATCTCAATATTTCACCCAAGATTTTTTCTTGGAAGAAAAATATTCACTGTGAATAATGTGGTTGAATAATGCAGGACTGTTTTTTCCTCTGATCCTCAACTCGAAATACTCTAAAACATGTGATGTAATGGTTCAAACTAACACACAACACATATTTGATGAGAAGTCATCAATATATCTTCCAAAATCCAATGTGTATAGGACAGTGTTAGTACCAGATAACTGTGTTGTTATTCAAATAGAATATGAATCACATACTGAATGCATTGTTGACTAAGTGTCACGTTTTATGTCTGTTTATTACACGGCTCTCTGGAATGCCAGATTCTGATTGGTTAGTTGAGACATTTACAGGTTTCGTTCTTTTCGAATAATAACCGCTACAAAGTTATAACGCATAGCCGGGACTACTTGTGTCTTTAAATCCCTCTGTGCCAACAAAGATTACCGTTTGGCGCCATCTTGTGACAAACACTGGACAACTTAAGGTGCAATAAATAACTAAAATACAAATGTTGTTATACAGTATATTCATATGTAGATGTTATAAATTGTCTTACAGTTGAATGTTAGTCAAGTACTACTATCGTTTCGTGAAAGTGAAAATGGTTTAAAAATGATTTAAAACAAATATGCCAATAAAATGTTTCAAATTTATATTAATGTTCAGTTTTTTTCACTTATGTGGCAAGTAGCCGTGTAATAAGTGGGATAATATACAGGCAGCTGTTATTTATCAGGAAATAAGCCACTTCAGCGTGATACAAAACCTGATCCTGATCACACTGTCGGGGCTTATTCCTGCGATAACTACCTGCCTGTACATTATCCCTTACTTAGTTCTGTTTTTGTGTTCTTGATTTAGTTTCGTTTTCATGTCTCCCTGTTAAGTTTAGTTTTTGAGTTCAGTTCCTGTCATGCCCATATTTGCTGTTTCCTGATTTGATGTGATTAATAGTTGATTATGCCCCACCTGTGTCTCCCCAGCTGTCTTCTCTTTAGTTCATTAGCCCTTGTGTTTAAATGCCATGTCTTTTGAGTTCAGTCTTGTCCGTCAATGAATGTGTTAGGTGTTGTGTAATCTCTTTGTGTTTGGATAATTAAAAGACTATTATTTGAGAACTCTACAATCTTGTGTGTTCTCCTTCATCCTCCAATACGCACCCTGACATTAAGTTGAAAAGTTAAAGGGTTAGTTAACCCCCCAAAAAAACTGTCAATTACTCACCCTCATGCCGTTCCAATTCCAAACCCATGAGACCTTTGTTCATCTTCGGAACACAAAATTAAGATATTTTTGATGATATCAGAGAGCCATATGCCCCCCAGCCGGATGTAAACAAGTCTGATTCTGTCAAATAAGTTTAAGCTTATGTATGCGGTGTGTTCAGAATGGCTGAAAGCATAAGTCAAGGGTGAAGAGAAAATGATGTTATTTTTGTTTTACTTGCCCAAAAAGAGTATTCTTGTAGCATCGCAAAAGTAAGGTTGAGCCACTGATGTCACATGGACTGTTTTACCAATGTTTTTACCACGTTTCTGGATCTGGAATCATTTCAGATGTACTGCTGTCTGTGAAGGGACAGATGGCTCTCTAATTACATTAAAAATATCTGAATTTAATGATGGATTATGGGTTTGATACGACATGAGGGTGAGTAATTAATGACAAACTTTTCATTTTTGTGTGAACTTACCCTTTAAATACATAACATAGGGTTAGTATCAGCAATAATGAATAACTATTGGCAAGGCTGTAAGCATATATTTAGGGCATGGGGTCCCCTGTTTTCCCTATTTATGTACCATAAATTTATTAAGTTCAGCAAAAAATAAATCATTAAAAAATACAAACAAATATATGTATATACTAATATTTTGAGTAAAATTGTACATAAAAGGTAAAGATAAAGGCAAAATTGACATGTAAAATACATGACGTTTTAAATAAACAAGCCAAGAAAAGTAGCAATTACTCACGGCAGTTGATTTCATCACTTTTGTCTCCACAGTTGTCAACACCATCACATTGTTTAGACACTGGCAGACACACTCGGTCATTATTGCACCGGAACTGTCTGGTGGGAGGACACTGGAATGTCTCTGAAACACAGAATACAATATCTTTTGTCTGTAACTGGCACTGGCAAATAGGGATTTAACACATAAACCATCTTGGCTTTAATTTCCCATAATACAATTAGCCATATAAAATGACAAAGCGTGATGCAAGATCTGGGTCATATCTTTCACCACTGTGCATGTACCACAGTTCTGGAAAATATTTAAGTGGGAGCCTTAAGAGAATATGAAGTGCTAATTGAGCTGAAAAAAATTAATTACTCACTGCACTCGTTTGGGCTCTCGTCTGAATTGTCTCCACAATCGTCCTCGCCGTCACACTTCCAGCCCAGCGGCTTACACAGAGTGTTATTACACTGAAACTCATCCAGAGGGCAGAATCGACCCACTACACACACAAACACATGGTAACTCATCTGTATTCATTCCAGCACAACCACACAGCAATTACTGTGTGTGTGTGTGTGTGTGTGTATAAAATACTTGGCAACGTATCTTCAGAAAGGCCTCCTTGAATATTAAAACCCTCTCTAGAGTCTGATCACTCTAATTAATACAGCAGGCACTGGTTTATGGGTAATACTGTTGCTTAAAAGAACAGTTCAGCCATAAATAAAAATTGTACTATTATTTACTTATTCTCATACCTTTTTAAATCTGTATGGTGTTTAATTTTTTCTCTCCTGCTCTATCCAAAAGCAGTACAGCTTATACAGTCCATACAGCTTATATTTCAAGTTAGAAATTGAACCAAAATAATAACATTTTGGTCTGTTTCTGGATTTCTTTTGATGTTGTCACTATAAATTACCTAGATCTTCTACATTTTCTAAAGAAGCGCACAGTACAGGTCAGAAGTAAAGTTAAAGGAATAGTTCACCCAAAAATGTCTGTCAGAATGAGACTCAATAACCTCAAGTAACCACCCAGTTTACCCTGTCAAAAACTCTTTCCAAAACACTCTGTTCTGTGTACTTCCCCTTTAAATCTTCATGCGCTCTGCCGACTCTTCGAGGTGCTCTCAGAGGATGTTTATTTAGCCGTATTCATAGTCCTAGATGTTAAAATCATAGTGAAAACTTGCTAATTAGGAAAGACGATTGGCAAATATTCATTAAAAGACATTATACATTATACTGGAAAACACTTAAGGAAATTACAAAAAAACTCTTGCTGGATTTTTATCATTATAGGGTGGTTGTGTACAACACAGATCAAGCACTGTTTACAAATAAAAAGAGCCAAAAACAGCTCTGACCAAATATGCCTAAAGGACAACAGGTGATGGACCTTTTCACTGCAGAAAGAGTTATTACAAATGAAGGTCTTATTATATTTTAGTCAACATTTGGGCCACAAATTTCTTGATTGATATGTTTCTTACAAACATATCTTTTCGCATTCTGATGGCACCCATTCACTGCAGAAGATCCACTGGTAATCAAGTGATGTAATGTATCTCTCAAACAAGATGAAGAAACAAACACAACTCTATCTTGTGCGGCTTGAGGCTTAGTACATTTTGGGTGAAATATTCCTGTAATTAATGACAGTTTCGGAGTTAGGTACTTCTGTATTTAGCATGTTTATGTGTATATAATATTGTGTATTTCAACCTCCAATGTCGCAGTTATCCTCGTCGCTGCCATCCATGCAGTCGGCATCGGCATCACACCTCCAGCGGAAGGGGATGCAGTGACCATTCTTACACTGAAACTGGTCATTATCACACTTCACATCACAGCCGTGCTGCAAAATACACATACGGCACATACTGCAGTAAATATCTGCTATTTACAAGGATAATCATGATGAAAATTCTGCTGAAGTATTGTGTGTTCCTGAAGCAGGTGTGAATAATTGTTTTTTTGACTTGCCTCATCAGAGCCGTCAGCACAGTCATGATCCCCATCACACTTCCATCTGCCAGCAATACACCGTCCACTGGTGCAGGCAAACTCGCTCTCGGAGCACTGCCTGGGCACTGGCACAGAACACAAAACACTTCTGTCAGAGTTCATCAATATCTTGTCTTATTTAAGAATACAGCACTGTGAATCTTACAAAGCAGTCAAAACAAATCCAGGTCACATTTCACTAAAAAAAGCATTAAAAAAAAAGTGTTGTTAGGCAAAATATTTTTTGACATCATAATATTATATATACATATATTTTTTTATTATTATTTTTTTAAGACAATAAAGCACGTTTTCATCCCAGTTCTCATTTGTAGTACAACAAACAATGCTTATTCTATTTTACTGAATAAATTTGTCCATGTGCACTAAAAAAGTCATGTGACTTTGTGCTATGAGACAGGATTGATCTAGAACTCGACTAGCAGTGATCTGATCTAGTTTACAGCACCTATATATTATATATTTTGGTCATTCTAAAATGTCTGAACAAAGACTATATTGTCTTATACGACTTAAAAATCAAACCAAGTCATGAGTGTTTTTATATCACTGTATTTCTGAAGGAAGACTGTCTTTAGAAAATGTGATATTCATTTCATCCTGTGTGTAAGGAAGCGCTTGTCAGCTCAGAGCTGCTTTGACTACATCTGTTACCAGGAAACGTGTCGTTTCTCGTGCTTAAAGCACTTCCTGCTTGAGGAGAATGAATTAGCATTTTTAATAAATGCGTCTGATTTACGCAGCGAACATATTTTGCTTCTTCTGCTTTTTTAAGTCATATTTAGATCCAGTTTATCAGGAAGTGATGATTTTGTTTGACTTGTTGGATGGAAATGGTGCTTTATTCGCAAATATTTTATGCAGTATTCCAGTTTTGCACATGTTTCTTAAAATATAAACAAAGCTACTGATAATGGGAAGAACTACAAACAAACTCAAAATTTAAAAACCTGAAAGAATTACAACGTGTATGAGGAAAATGTGCTTTGTTGTCATTAAAAATAATGTGAAAAAAATCCTAAAAATAAATGGTAATTGTATGACACATGTGAAATGTGTCATGGAATTTTTTTTCTTGACATTCACAGGGTCTCATTAGATCACTTTAGCTGTAGAAGCAGGGTTTTTTTAGGTAATATGACTGTTAAGGGAATACATCTTAAACCAGAAGCACAAGAACAGATGGAGGTTTGGGTGTTTGGGAACAGCAGGCAAAAGAAAAATAATAATAATAAAACACTAATCCAAACCATAACAGCTCAAAAACTGCAGGAAAGGGCTTCACAGTGGCTAGCTGCTGAATACTGGGAAAGGATCATTATTAATCATTGATTACAGTGAGTATGGAAAGAATTCAGACGCCCTTAAATTTTTCACTGTTATATTGTAGCCATTTGCTAAAATCTTTTACGTTTTTTTTTTCCTCATTAATGTACACACAGCACCCCAGAAAGACAGAAAAACACTGAATTGTTGACATTTTTGCAGATTTATTAAACAATATCACATGGTATCAGTATTCAGACCCTTTGCTCTGTATTAAGTACAAGCAGCCTTTTGAACTAATACGGCTATGAGTCTTTTTGAAAAAGATGCAACAAGTTTTTCACCCCTGGATTTGGGAAACCTCTGCCATTCCTCCTTGCAGATCCTCTCCAGTTCTGTCAGGTTGGATAGTAAACTTGATGGAAAGCCATTTTTAGGTCTCTTCAGAGATGTTTAATTGGGTTTAAGTCAGGGCTCTGGCTGGGCCATTCAAGAACAGTCACAGAGTTTGTTATTTTAGTTATATGCTTAGGGTCATTGTCTTGTTGGAAGGTAAACCTTCAGCCCAGTCTGAGGTCCTAAGCACTCTGGAGAAGTTTTTTGTCCAGAACATCCCTGTACTTGGCTACACTCATCTATCCCTTGATTGCATCCAGCCTTCCTGTCCCTGCAGCTGAAAAACACCCCCACAGCATGATGCTGCCGCCACCACGCTTCACTGTTGGGACTGTATTGGAGGTGATGAGCAGTGCTTGGTTTTTACCACACATACCGCTTAGAATTTAAGGCAAAAAAGTTCTATCTTGGTCTCATCAGACCAGAGAATCTTATTCTCACCATCTTAAAGTCCTTCAGGTGTTTTTTTTAGCAAACTCCATGCAGGCTTTAATTTGTCTTGCACTGAGGAGAGGCTACTGTCGGGCCGCTCTGCCATAAAGCCTTGAATGGTGGAGGGCTGCAGTGAAGGATAACTTTTTACAACTTTCTCCCATCTCCCAACTGCATCTCTGGAGCTCAGCCACAGTGATCTTTGGGTTCTTCTTTACTTCTCTCACCAAGGCTCTTCTTCCCCGATAGCTCAGGTTGGCTGGAAAGCCAGCTCCAGGAAGGGTTCTGGTCGTCCCAAACATCTTACATTTAAGGATTATAGAGGACACTGTGCTCTTTGGAACCTTAAGAGTGGCAGAAATGTTTTTGTAACCTTGGCCATATCTATGCTGTGCCACAATTCTGTCTCTGGGCTCTTCAGGTAGTTCCTTTTGACCTCATGATTCTCATTTACTCTAACATGCATTGTGAGCTGTAAGGTCTTATATAGACAGGTGTGTGACTTTCTAATTGAGTCCAATCAGTATAATGAAACACAGCTGGACACAAATGAAGGTGTAGAACATCTAAATGATGATCAGAAGAAATGGACAGTACCTTAGTTAAATATATGAGTGTCACAGTTAAGGGTTTGAATACTTAGGACCATGTGATATTTCAGTTTTCCCTTTTTAATAAATGTGTCAATAATTCTGTGTTTTTCTGTCAATATGGGGTGCTGTGTGTACATTATGAGAAAAAATGAACTTAAAATATTTTAGCAAATGGCTGCAATATAATAAAGAGTGAAAAATGTAAGGGGTCTGAAAACTTTCCGTACCCACTGCATGATCTTCTTTAATCATTTACATGTACCGTAGATTGCTGTCTAGTTTTTCATGCAAAGTGAAACATTGAAAGCATGAAAACATTCAATCCTCCCAGTGTTACCAGCGAGCACCCACTGACAGAGATGTTCAGGACTGAAGTGGACATTTGAAAATGAAAACCTACCTCTAACCCACATCAATGTGGCAGTGTGAAATGAAAAATAAACAAGATGTAGACACGTAAATGACTAGACGAAACAAAAACATGCACAATGGGGAAAAAAGTTATCTCATTCTTTAAAATGTGCTTATGAACAAATAAATGAGAATGACAACAGCCAGGTTTTTCAGGTTAATTTCGTATCGCCATCTGCCACCTGTCTGTCACTGCTGGAATGTAAGGTGAAACATCTCTGCATGTGTGTTTGCCTGATGTTCATCCGGACCCGTGTACTCTCAGTGCACATGCAGAAGCAGGCAATGTATACCTACCACACTTATCCTCGTCCGAGTTGTCCCCGCAGTCATTGTCATAGTCACACTGCCAGCGACCGGGAACACAGCGATTGTTTTTACAGCGGAACTGATATGGCTCACATGTCCTCTCATCTGCATGTACAGATACAACATAATTGCTGTTCAATTCTTCAGTGCCAACAGTATAAATAACTAAATTCTAACAGTTTAGAATATAAGGGATAGTTAACCCACAAATCACAAACCTTTCATAATTTTCATTTTAATAACAAAACCATTACAGCTTGGTTAATTTCCAATTTCACAAACATTTTTTTTATAAAATGTAAGTGGTTTCTGTCTTCCCATTGAAATTCAACTCACCAAAAGTCAAAACAAAAACATATTAAAATCGTATGAAGATATACAGTACGATACAGTATGCTTTATATGAAGCACAGATTCAATTTAAGCTTGTGTATAAGATTGTATCTCTTCACATTAATTAATACCCTAGATTCCCCTAGATTCATGAATTAGTTTGTTTTACAAACCCTTTATAATCTTAAAAATCCTCTATGTATTAACACAATTTAAAAAAATAATATCTTGATTGGTGTTTCAAATATGAACCAACATCTTATGTGTCTGGAATGATACGAGGGTAAATGATGACAATTTAAATTTCCTTTTTAAAGGAACTCATGTTGCATCAAAACACTGTGGATGCATTCAACAACAACTTTGGCTCTGGTTGGCAAGGTGGCAGGTCAAGCCAAGGGTCTGCAGGCATACCAGGATTTTATGAGAGTGTGCATTCAACAACAACTTTGGCTCTGGTGGGCAAGGTGGCAGGTCAAGCCAAGGGTCTGCAGGCATACCAGGATTTTATGAGAGTGTAGATCAGAATGCAATCCAAGAACTGGACCAGGCCACCGATTTTTCTCTTTGCTTAACTTAGGACATGGCCAGAGCCATCAGCCATTCTATGAAAGCCCTAATGGCCAAAGGTTGTAATAATGAAATTGTCTGACATCCAAGTTTTTCCTCCTGGGTGCTTAACTTGTACCTTCTGGCCAGTTCAGTGCTGCTGTAACCTTAGTCATTGACAAGCCACAGGAGGTTAAATAGCAGGTAGTAGCATTCCAGCACTAGCTCCCTCACCGAATGCAGGTCTCTGGGACTGCTGGGAGGGACAGCTTCTGGTATTGCACTATTCAAAAGCAGAGTGTTGCTTTCAAAACTTTTGTCAATCAACCACATGAAAGAGCTGGGGTTAAGCCTGAAGGCCAAGGAGAGTGCACTTTCGCTAGGACAGATGACCACTTATCTTTGCATGATATAAAATTTGACTATCATGTAGGCACGTCTGCTGTATCCGTAAACAGAGAGAGGCTATGCCATTCCCTCACTGTAAAACAGTTTTAGAGATTGTTGGGTCTGATGGCAACGTGATTCCCTTTGGCCTGCTGTCTATGAGACAGTGTTGGCTCAGGAACAAGGAGTTTTCCCTGAGCTTTGTTTTTTGTTCCAGAGGTTTCTGTTTTGGGAGCTCCATATCAAAGCATAAGGCTTAAAACTGGTGCATCTCTCACTGGCTGGGGAGTAATTGTGAACTGTTCACTCAACTCTGGGTCTGTGGGGAAACATAATCTCTTGTGACACATCAGTTGCCTGGAGATGCTGGTTGTGTTCTGAGCATTGAAGTGCTTTCACCTAGATTTGAGAGGTCATTATGCGCTTGTTTGTACAGAAAACACTAATGTGGTCTCTTTCTATAATTATTAGGAGGGTCACCAGAATCACCAGATCCTCCTATGGGCTCAGAAAAATGAGTTTCCCAAAGTGGTGGAGCAGAGAGTTCGTCCAGGTGGAAGTGAACTTGTTTGCGTCTCAAGAAATGAAACACTGGCTATGTTTACATGCAAACAAATGGTTCAATGCTGGAGATTGTACAGACGTGATTCTCTACAAGGTTATCTATCTCTTTCTTCAAGCGTGTGCCTGCAGGACTTTTGTGATCTCGCCAAAAGTCGGGAGATCTCGCAACTCCATTGGACTGATTTCACACATTAAATTTGGTTTCCCAAAGCATTTTGACGCAGCATCTTGTTTCCTCTCAAGTGAATCATGGTCACAGACTTAAACCCAGACATTCTTAATGAACAATCCTTTTAAATTTGAACTAAATTTTGAATTTTAAATTAATTAATATTTTATTTGCTAGTCTTGTATATGTGCATATGAACGCACCACACTCCTCTTTGGGTTCATCTGAAGAATCGCCACAGTCATCCTCTCCATCGCATTTCCAGCGAGCTGGGATACAGCGGCCAGAGTCTTTACAGCGGAACTCATCCACACCACATGTCATTTGAGCTACAGAAAGAGATTTAAGAACGAACTGAATTAATTATATAACATGCATGAAAATGGGTAAGGGGTGAAAAGGGTGAGAAGGTTGCTCGAGGGGTGATGTGGCCAGGAGGTGAGGGGACTCCCACAGAATAAATATAACGGCATCATTGGTGGACATGCTGTAACTTAACTTGTTTATTCTTACATCATGATTGACATTTTATTTTTTTGGGCAAAGAAATCGACATAAGTACTTTCTACCATTATTGAAATACTTACCGTCAACTACAAATGCTATTTGCTATTGCAGAGAGAGCATGCCAGAAAAAAAACGTGTTTGATAAAAGTTTCCTTTCGCCAATTTTACAGTAGACAAATAAGTTGAATGGAATGTGCCAAGCACAGGTTCTAAAAAAATACTGTATTGACATTTGTCTAAAGACATATGTACATCCCTCAAATAAAAGGACACCTCTTGCCGTTTTACTAAGACCTAGCCCTCCAATTGAAGCCACGACCAAATCCAGCTGTATTTCAACCCAGCATCCAGCTGTTTAACCAGAGCTGCCTCGTTCTGTTCTAATACACTCATTCTGCGAAAATAATGTTTGTATTAGTGTTAACGATACTTTAGCATTAAATGTTACTTACTCTCTTCAGGGTACATTCACATGAAGTGTCTAAAAATGAGTGGAAATTGTGAGGCGCGTTGCTTCCTCCAACAATTTCAAAGCGTTAGGGCGCTCGCGCTTCTGTAGCGCCTGCTGTTACTAGGCAACAATGAAGGCGCTGTCAGTTACAAAAACATTTCTGCTTTGGATTTTAAACTCCATTGAAAATGCATGTGAGCGACCCCTAAGCCTGGTGACACATAAACACCACAAAAATAAATAGTGGATCTCTCCCCTGTCGTCTTCTCCCATGGTCTACGAACGCGGGGCATTCAGCTTTCACAATTTTAAAAGGCTCAAATCCACTTTATATTAAATATTAAATAATTAATAAATACCATCCAAGACTGACTTTTCACGTGGGTCACCTGTTTTGGCTTTAAAAGAGCAAATTTCGCATAAAGGTGAGGGATTTTCATGCCTGATATCAATATGTGCTAATTGGTAGAAATGTTCAAACAGCAGTATTAGCAGATATTAAGCTATTTAGAGAACATAACCATGCATGTTTTTATCTATTAATAGGATTGACAATGGATAATGCAATGAGATTTGGTAAAAAAAAAGTATATATTGAATTTTCATTCATATTTGAGTTAATAAAAAAGTCCACTTACTGCAGTTGGCGGGTTCGTCAGATCCATCAACGCAGTCATTATCGCGGTCACACACCCATACGCGTGGGATACAGCGCTTGGTTATGGCACATTGGAATTGGTTAGGTGCACACGTTACCTCCGCTACATACAAATAAACAGGTTATACTTTAATTATATTTTTAAAAGAAAAAAATTATGTAAAAATTTAAATATATAGCCTAAACCAAACACATACTAAACTAAAAAAGATCATAATATGTATTTCAGTGTTCTACTTGTGTACAAGTACATAAGTACTCCAAAGATTTGGGTCTGTAAGATTTTTTTATGTTTTTGAAAGAAATCTCTTATGCTCATAAAAACTGCATAACTAAAAATACAACAACATTATAATGTTACAATTTTAAATAACTGTGTTTTAATACATTTTTTTGCCACTTCATGGCAAAGTTCCCTGTGTTTTTCAGCATTATGACTCCATTCCTGACTCCCCTCTAATGGTTCCATTCAGCACAAAAGACTTGCCAAGCACAACATGATTTTTTTGTCTTTTCATTTGTATGTCTTGTTGTGAAACTCACGGCAGTCTTTCTCATCCTCTCCTTCCCCACAGTTGTCTTGGCCGTTACAGCGGAATATTCCAGGAATACAACGACTGGGATTGGTGCATTTAAACTGACTGGGCAAACACACGTGAATATCTGCAAATCACACACACAAACACATTAGTGCAGTAACAAAGGTGATAAGGTTATTGAAGACAGCAGAGAGAAAGTCATATTTTTAATTAAAAGATGAGAAAATGTATCTTATTACTTATTAACAAAGTAATCCTATAATCCTATAGTTCACTAGCACATTATTAATACTGTTTGCGCATATTGCGCAATTTTTTTAAATAAAAATTTTCACAAAAAATTTAAATCTGAAAAATGTTCAGTAAAGTAACAGCAAAAATGACATTTTGCGCAGATGAGAAACAGTGAAACTTACCGCAGTTGGCCTCATCAGAATTATCCTGACAGTCGTTGTCTCCATCACAGATGTATGCTGGGTTTGTACAGATACCAGTACCACACTGGAACTGGCCTGGTCTGCATTTAAACTCAGCTGTTAAAGGAAGTATGTCGAAATGCGCTTTTATTACACATCAGTCAGTTACTCTACATGGATAAAACATGTCTCCTACGATCCACATCACTCACGGCAGTTAGCAGGCTCGTCGGATCGGTCCCCACAGTCGTCCTCAGTGTCACACTTCCACCAGAATGGGATACACTTGTCGTTCTTGCAGACAAACTGATGAGAGATGTTAGAGGAACATGTGTCAAAGAAAAAGTGCTCCGTGTCATTGTAAAGTCTAAGGTCATGATCTGGGTCAAGTGTCATGCTCTCACCTGGCTGGCGGTACAGTTGGACATGCACTGTTTCCCATCAGCAGCCAGGTAGAAGTTTGTGGGACAAGCACATTTATAACCTCCCCCCGGAGAGAGCAGACACAGGTTACTGCATCCACCATTGTCTGTCTGGCACGGGTGATTTGTGACTACAGCGGGAGACAAGAGAGAGCTACATTAACTCCTACAATTTCAAGAAAGATCACATCAAGGCTAGAAACAAGAAAATTGTCTTTGTCAGTGGTGCCTGACCCTCTGGCTGTCTGTAGGGGTGGTAGATGTGGATGTCCATGGGTCTGTGTAAGGTGCTGATCAACATGGTCTTGTTGGTGCCCAGTGTTTTATGAGCTCTGTTGATAGACTTGGTCTCCCAATCGGACCAGTAGATGTACTCCTCAAAAAGAGTCATGGCGAAAATGTGCGGGATGTCTTGAGTCAAAACTGCAGCACAAACACAGGGATTATTTACTTCACAAATATCACAACCTTGCATAATCGGACATAAAATACTCCTCAAAAACGCATTAGTAGTTCACTGAAAAAAAAAGGCATATTATTACATGATATATTACTTACACCCCCAGTTTCACAGAAAAGGCTTAAGCTAGTCCCAGACTAAATTGCAAGTTTGTGCGGTCTCAGATCAAAATATCTTGCTCTGACATATCTTCAAACATGTCAGTGTCATTGTTCTGTGTTAAGATGCACATCTGTAATATTTTCTTATAAGGCATTTTTGTAAAAGTTG
>JAUCMT010000013.1:1143328-1174535 GCA_032357475.1 Enteromius thamalakanensis | reverse complement strand
CTTCATTTTCTTAGTTTGAACAGCAGCTACGCTAATCTTGTTCCTATTTGTTCTGTACTGCCATGGGATTGTCATCCCTTGGTAACTAGGATTTCACAAGCTCCAGCCTGGATCCAGGACACTTAAGAAGAGATGATGCCAGCCCTGTAACAACACACAGCACTACCGAACTCTGCTACTAATTTATAATGTTTCTTGACTGTTCGATTACGTCATTAATTGATCTTTACCTCACATCTATGCCATTTCTACATGTAGAAGCTACTACTACATATACTGTAAAACATTACCTTGGTGTAAAGCTGCTTAGCGATGATATGTATCATGAAAAGCGACACATTTGAATTGAATTTGAATTGAATTACATGTTGTTTGGTTGCAGCTTTTATTGAGATGCTTTCTGAGAAACAGCTTCAGTAGCATTACACCTAAAAAATATCTTTCAATACGTAGTTCAGAATAAAAGTCCCCTGATGTTTCTGATTCACTCTTTCAGCTAATTGCTTGGATACATACATCATTCTTGTGGATGAGGCAAATGCCTGTGTAATTGGGTGTTTCTTGAAATGTGAGCATTTGTATGCCCCAGAGGGCCGTATGTATTAAATCTAAGAGAGAAACTATTTCTCTTTTCAATATACAGTATAATGGCCACATTACAACTGTCCTGGAAACCATGCCTTCAACATCATCAGTCTTTAAAGGAGTCATATAATGTTGTTAAAAAGAACATTATTTTGTGTATTTGGTGTACAATGTGTTTATGTGGTTAGGTTGCAATTTGTACAAAGCTCATCGTTGTGATAAAAAAAGCAAGGTGTGCTCTGATTGGCCAGCTATCCAGTGCACTGGGATTGGCCAAATATCGCAAGCATGTAGAGGAAATGTTCCGCCCCTCACCAAATGAAAGATTTTATGGTTTCTCATTATTTATGTAAAAGCTGATGAAGACTAGTTTCACTTTAATAATTGTACGATTATATGAACAACTAGACCAGTTCAATAAATCAAACCATTCTTAAGGACTAGTTCATGGAAAAGAACTTGATTTCCTTGTTTGCCTGATGCTATTTATTACAGATAATAATGTTGTAAATAAGATATATTATTTTGTACAGACTGACTGTTTCACTTCAAGTCCTTAATATATCATCAGGAGCCACTGGTATTAATTGTGTCTTTCTTGATATGCTCTTTTGTTTAAAAACAGGCAGCTGATTAATCATCAAGGATCACATTATAATGAAAAGAGTCTTGGGTGTAGTCAATTTACACCAAATTTTACTTTTTGCATGAACTTTCCCTGGCTGTTATTTGAATACAGTATGTTGAAAATGTCATTTTATCCTGTAATCAAAGCTGATTTTTTTGTCATCACCAGTCTTCAGTGTCACATGAAAATCATTCTAATACACACGGCTAAAGGTTGCCCAAAGGTTAAAGAAACACCTAATTTCTCTCAAGAAGATTACTAGAGTAATTAAGAAAATAAAAGCCTTGTGGGGAAGAAAAGCTTTTTCATTGGTAAAACCTAAGAACAAAACACATCTAACCCATAAAGATTGTTTTATGATTGTCCTCAGAGAGACCCCTTCCTATGGTACACCTGCATGCAGCTGTGTCTGTGCATCAGGAAATCCAGTCGATTAAAGTCAAATGATGAACGTAAATGTTGGATAATGACACTTCGGAGAGTCTTGTGTAACATGAATAATCACTGAGGAATGGAGAGAGAATTACTCAGCATTCCCTGCAGCTCCAGCGCTTGTTTGAATCGAATTTATCCACAATCACTAGTAAAAATCAAGCAGGTGTTTTGGTGGGCACATGCACATGTGTCTAATTACAGCGGAGTGAAATCATCCCTGTGACCCCACTTATTTCTGACAGATGGACGTTCTCATGCCAAACGCAGAATAATTCTTTGGGGACGATCATGGAAAGTCTATTATAGCATAGATCACTTGTTAAATGCTGTTTGAGTTGGCCAGGATGACAGCGCTCAGATCTGAGAGATTTTGATGGGCAAACGCTCAGTGCCTCACGTCACTTTAAAGAGCTGTAGTTGAAAAAGACTGTAATTAAGAAGAGTGAGTTAATTAACAGAATAGTTCACACCAAGATTGCAAAATTTGCTGAAAGTATACTCACTCTCAGGCCATCCAAAGATGTGAGTTTGTTTCGTCAACGGGACAGATTTGGAGACATAAAGCATTGTTTCTCTTGCTAACATGCTCTCTGCAGTGAATGGGTGCAGTCCAAACATCATACTGATCCACACCACTACCAGTTCATCAATTAACATTTTGATAAGTGAAAAGCTGCTTGTATGTGATAAATTCTTCAAGATTTGTTTTTACGATGCTTCTGGCAAATCCACAATATAGCTTTTTCCAGTGAAAATGTCATCTGGTCTGAATCAGGAGAGAAATATGCAAAGATCAAGCACCGTTTACAAGACAACAGGGGCTTCATGTAATAACGCTGCGTACGCATACAATTTGGATTTACTAACAATGAAATGAACGTGAGAATGTGCGTTGGTTCACGTCAACTCCATGTCTGGTGTACGCGTTTTTCTTGTGCCTGTTTGTTTTATGTCCGTTGGCGACTCCTAGAGGCAATTGTTTTAAATTGCACACTACAAAGTATCGCACCAAGACATGGTGTGGTTTTTCCGTTTGTTATTAATTCAAAGATAGGAGCACCTCCAATTCACATTCTCTGAAGTTTCTCTTCTTGCTTGCTTGCTTTTGCCATTGCTTTTTCGTTTGGTTTTGCCAAAGTGGAATCATTACCATATTTATACGGGGGAGGAGGAAGGGAGGGGTTTAGCGCTCGATTTCACGTTAATTTGAATGCAAAAAGCGAATATGCACAGGATTCCGCATACGCAGTGTTTCATACATCAGATTTTTTTACTGCGTACGCACATTTACAGCTTTGTCCGTATGCAATGTTTTAGTATTAATTCAACGCAACTCTTTGTACATGAGGCCCCAGCAGATTTGTAGATGTGTTTTTCAATGAAGGATGATGGATTATGCACCAGAAATTAATGATGGATTTCATTAGTTGTTAATTGATGAAGTGGATTATTATGATGTTTTTATCAGCTCTCATTCTGACGGCACCCACTCACTGCAGAGCATCCATTGCTGAGCAAGTGATATGATCACTAAAAAATGCCTATAAAAGACTACATTTTTCAGAAGAACATTAGAAGTCATGTTTTCTCATGCAAAACTCATTATTGCTTTGGTATTCAGGGTCTTGCTAGAACGCTGCTATGTGCTTGATGCAAAAATCGAAGTGTTTAAAAAAGCGCAGTTTGGGCCATCAATTGATCTGTAGCACAGACGTGCAATGTCAAAGTTTAATTGAACCCTAACTATGAGTAATTGTAAAAGCGATACTTGCCTTAATGAACACCACTTGCAGAAAGCAGCAGACTGTAAAAAGTTTTAGGGATGTTCTGGTTCTTTCACAGCTGGAGTCATCCTGAACGAAGAAGGGCTGCTCAATCAGTCAAACTGCAAGCATATATCTCCTCATAACGAGCGTAAACAAATGCATAAAAACATTACGCCGTGACATTTAGGGAAAGTGACATGCAATTGAAAACATTTGGCTCAATCACGTGTCTTTTTATATTCAAGACATTGTTTGCCAGTGTCATATCAAATCAGACAGACACATGGGCTTTATTATGAGTCACTTGATTCAGTCAGAGCGGGCCAGTTGTTTATTCGCATGTGGGAGTTGACATCTCTTCCCAATCATATTTCACAGTAAATGGACAGATACACCGTCCAAGATCAGTGAAAAGGGATCTTGAAGACTGATTAGGGTATTGTTTTTTTAACCACTGGTTGTGATTCAAACAAATGCCTTGGTTTATGGGCC
This sequence comes from Enteromius thamalakanensis, assembly GCA_032357475.1. NCBI lineage: Eukaryota > Metazoa > Chordata > Actinopteri > Cypriniformes > Cyprinidae > Enteromius > Enteromius thamalakanensis. Next base: position 1,170,629 of record JAUCMT010000013.1, on the reverse strand, counting down.
CTAATAAGTTAAAACTATTTAATAGGCTAAAAAGATACACTTGAGGCAAATTTGAATGACTTAAGTGGAGTTCAGACCATTATTAGTACATTAAGGTGTAAATGAAACCCTAGCTATTAGAAAATATTATAGCTAAACTCATAATGCCTGCTAATTCAATAAACACCTCAGCTAATTAAGCCACCGATTAGGCTAAATAACTAATATGTTTGCCCATGCCAAAATGATGTTTTTATTTAGAAAGTGCTAGAAAATTTCACACTTAATTGTGGCATGTGAAATTAGACTCAAACAGTATTTCTTGTAAAACGCTTTTTACAGTCTAATCAAGTCTTGCTAATCCAGAGTAAAAGTCAAAGCACTCCTTTGCTCTACTAAAGGCAAGTCACAAGCAAATTTTTTATTGTTTGTTCAAGTCACTACGATGTGCGTGTTTGTCGCCTGAGGTCAGACAACAACAAAAATCATTTAATTGAAGTCAGTTTATCATCTTCCATATGCTTGCGTTTTTTTGTAAATGGCTCTGACACGTACCAGATGTTCTGACACACGGCAGAGGAGGTCTCCGGCAGGTCTACTAAATGAAGAGCCCATAACAGCATAGAGAGGAAATGAGCCTCGAGTGATTTCCCTTGGACTGGAGGAGACAGACCACCCTGATCTGCCAAACACCTTCAGCTGATCCAGTGTTTGTTCTTACTGCACAATTAACTCCCATCAAACCGCCATCAGGCCGCCTTCAGACTGTGTGTTATGTCAAAGAGAGCTTCACAGGACTTGAGATGTTAAAACACTAACACGTCCTTCTAAATACTACAGTAGTCTTCTTTAAAAGACATCTTCCAGATTTGAGTCACAGTTAGTGGACAGCATTGCAGAAGCCACAAATGTTAAAATGCACACCTAGGCTCATTGGAAATACTGTATGTGCCTCTTTCTGAACTGAAAAATTTTACCTAAAAATACGAACCCATGCAGTTTTCCGTTGAAATGAATACTGGAGGCAGTAACTCCCACAACTTTTATTCCCTTTCACACAAAAGTATGATTTTAAAGCACATTTTTGATTAATAAATGCTAATTGGTTGCAGAATGTTTTATTATGACTTCAAAATATTTTTTACATTCTATACCATTTGAAAAGTGATGCTGTTGAACGTTGTCGTCACATAAACAGCTTCATTTGTATGAGTTTTCCAGTTCAGTAGGTTTACTCGGTTGCTCATGTGATGCGGCGTTGCACTTAGGTGCTGGAAAGCACCAACCTGATCTCACGGCAATTCGTACATATTTTACGAGGTGGCTAATTTGTACGACCTCACTCGTACGAATTCATACGATTTATTCTAAATCATACGTATTTTACGAGATGCCAATTCGTATGAATTTGTACGAATGACTTAAACATAACCCCGCCCCTAAACCTACCCATCACGTGGTTTTAGACAAATCGTACGAAATCGTACGAGTGAGGTCGTACGAATTGGCACAAATTTGGCACCTAGTACGAATATGTACGAATTGCTCGTGAGACTGTGTTGGTGGAACCCTTTGTCCTAAATTTGATGGTAATATATTTTCTTCTACAAATTTTACAGATTGAAGGTAACACGGTAACACTTTATTTTACAGTTACACCTATTAGTTGCTTATAAGCATGCACATTTCTAGAATATTAGCCATTTATTTTAACAAAGCGACTAGTTGCTTGTGATTATTATTATTAATATTATAAACATATTGGTTGTTCAGCAATTATAAAGCCCATATTCTGCACAATCCTATTCAACATCCCTAATCCTACCCAATATCTAAACTTACTGTAACTACCTTACCAACTAACTATTAATAAGCCTTTTACTAAGACATCATTATAAAACAACCACATGTAGTATAGCTTCTGTATTTCACTAACCTTTTAGGCTGATGATACACTTGGCAACTTGGCAGGGCAACTTTTTTTGAGCAATGTTGCTCGAGCGCTTTTCAGTTGAGAACTGGTAACAAATTTGAATCTGCATTAAAATCTGGATAATTCCGATAAGTCTTGGGCCCTGTGTCTTACCTGGTTGACCAGTTGCCCAGCAACATTGCTCAGAAAGTTGCCCAGTGTATCATCAGCCTTAGTTAAACATAAAATGCAATAAAATATATACATATTTCAAAATGCAGAACAAGAAGGTTTTTGAAGACAAAAAAAGAACTAGACCCATTAAATGTAATGGCAAATTATAAAATCTTTTGTGAATTAAAGTAGTAAGAGCTCTTTCTAACTATTTTTAAACAATGAATGTTTAAAAATGTATTCAATAAAAAATAAATATATATTTATATATAATGCACTTCACTGATCATTATTAACCAAACAACAATTAGAGCCAACTTTTTTGGCAACTAAAGGTCTTTTTAATTTAAATTCATGTGTTAAAATTCTCAACATATTTTATTTATTTTTATGTTGTTATTGAATTATATTCAAGCTATTTTCCATCAATCAGATTGACTGTCTGGTTTAATGCGTCATGAGGTAGGGTAGTGAGGAGGGGCATCCCTGAAAATAAACCTGCTCCCATTCATTCCAATATTTGGTTGTTATGAGAAGGGCAACTAGAGATGAGTGATGCTGAGATGATGGGACAGGCTGGGACTGCAGGCCTGTTACCGTAGTTATACAACCAGCTGAGGCTGCTCTACGTTCTCTAGGCAAAGCACTCTGTCAGCATCCAATCTGACTGACACGAGGAGCCAGCACTGAACCAGCATTATCTCAGATACCAGCCCTGGATTAATGATGGCGTTCCCACAGGACTGGGCTGCTCCAGCTCCATGCAATTATCCTCCTTGTGGAACAGGATCGGTGTACATGTCACTGTGAGTCACGCTGTGTCTGCTATATTAGCAAGGATGCAATGGGAATCTGTTGGCCAGGCCTTTGTGGTGAATGTTGATAAGGTAGAGAGAGGTCAACCCTAATGGGTGATTTGTGCATTAATGCCCCAAGTAGCACGTTTTTAATCTTCTTTATGCTTCGGGATAATGATGGTGTACTAAAATAAACCCCAGCAGAGCAAAAGCCTCACAAAGAGAAGCATATGAACCTGGAAACAAGCTACATTTAAAGGCCAAAAAATGGCAGAGGGACTAAATATAGACACTTTTGTCCCAGACATGAGGCTCTTGAGGTGCAGACAGCCAAGTCATGCTGTAGTAGAGAGCCTCCTTTTGCAGTTTAAGGGGGGAGCAGACATCCTATTCAGCACAGCATCGGTTACATAACGTCATAAACCATTGCTGCACTGTGAGTACCAGCAGCACAGACAAAGAACCAGTCTCTAACATGCAATATGGTTACAAAAAAGCACAAACGTGACAGATAAACTACACTTTAGTATTTATTATTTTCCTTTATTTAGTAATTCATGTTTATATACCAACTACTCAGTGGACACAAGTTCTTTTTCAAGATTTCAATGACAACTAGACATCAATAACAACCAAGGGTGCTATTTTTGGATATTCAAAGACTACAGATTGAATATTTCATATATTAAAGATGAATCACATTTAATCTAATAATAAGAGATTGAGTTTTTCTACATCTCCCTTCCCACAGATCTTACGACTAAAATAAACAATAAAACAAAATGGTAACCCATGTAAAATGTATAATAGCAGTATATTAAAAATAATAAGCTGGGTGTTTTACTTCACATTACAGTACTTCACAATAAAAATAATAATTTCTAACCCAGCTGAATACCCTTGATGTCTGCAACATGTAACTGTTTAAAAAGGAAGGTCATATGAGAGCAGAATAGAACAAGATCATTGCAAATAATGACTAATTTGCAAGAATGCAAGAATCTCTACAGTTTATTAGATGTAAGGCGATATAAAAAATTTTATGACGTTAAAAATGACATTAATGAAAATATATATGATAATGGACTGCATGTGTAATTTTATTATGATTCGAAGTAGCTGCATGGCCTGTAATAGCCAGCATAAGTTATTGATTAATCATCTTAACTTGTACTTTGCTCTTCAGAAATGAGTCTCAGAGCGCTTGTCAACAGACAACTTACAATTTCCATAAATCTTTATTACTTTGTCAATAAACAAGCTTTATTGTCTCACACAACCATTTAGGTGGAAAAAGTGTGGCAGGAAATATATTTTGTAATATCAATCCTGACAACTTATGCTTCCAGCAATGATCTGATGAGAAGCTGCTACAGAAACACAAGCTCTTGCTATATGCTAACTATGAGATGCTACAGCCTTATCAATACTGCGAGTCCAAGTCCAGTAACATCAAATACATGACCATTTCTCTTTCTTAATGGAGGCGGAAATTTAATCTCATGCATTTGGATCTTTGGCTGAAGCTATCAAAAGTATTCGTCACATCTTCCGTAGACAGATCTGCTGATGTCAGCATTCACGTACTGTACATGCTCACTGATACACATAACTTGCTGTTGTCGAGAGGACATCCTGCTGTACTGATGTCTAAGCATTCTGTCACGCACAAGCTCAATATCATACTGTAAAGGTCAACAATTCTGCATATTGTCTTACATGTAGAAAACAAATTCATATGATTAATGCAAAGAGAAATATCAAAGGATGGCCCAGCCTCAAAAAACGAATGCTCAAAAGTCTTTATGTGATCTTTCCTAAAATTGTTTCTAGATGTTTTACCAGTGAGTAACTTCACAGAACGCACCAGTGGTAAACAATACAAATTTAGCACATTTCTTCAGTAGTCTGAACACTATTAGCGCTCTCATGCATATCAGGTGAATAAACTGTAAAAAGGTTCCCAATAATAAACACTTTTTAGAATAAATAGTGATGGTTGTAACCGAAGAGGAAGGATGGTGTTCACTTAACCGAAGCTAGAGTTTACTCGGGAGAGTTCTGGGCAGAAGACAGTATGGTTTTAGGCGGCTGTTGAGGTGGGAAAAAAATCTTAGGGAAATTCTTAGATCGAAGATTTTGCCAACCATGATCAGGCATTTGTCTGAACCCAAAATACCTTGGAATATCAATTAGGTTTTTTTTAAAAATGTGCTTCTGCCACTTGCCATTATACGTTTTGGCAGATAGAGAAGAGAGAAACACAAATAAACAACATCTAGTCAAGAACATCGGATTACAGTCCAATGCAAAAGGAAGATTTCAAATTCAAAGTGAACAGGCTGCATTGTATTACACAATATAACCAAGACGTAGTGAACTAAAAGAAAGAAAATAAGAAAAAAAGCAGCAAATGTTTAAATGTTTGAGATTCATATTTGGAATTCATATTTTGAAATAAAAAAACCACACCAAAAAAGTAAACCCTGTAATATTGTCAAATGTGATAAAAATGTAACTTAACTGCTTTATTTTTCAAAATTTTATTTAATAATTTCATTTATTTGTTATTTTAATTTATTAATTATTCCTTTGAATTTACTCCAGTCTTCAGTGTCACACGATGCTTCATAAATTAAACATTTTTTAATAGTTTTTTTTAAATCTATTTGGAAGCATATTGTAGGTAAAAAAAAGTTGCTTGGACATTAAATATCCTTTAATATGATTAAAGCATTTTGTTATCAAAATACATTAAGATAAGTATATTTACAATTGTGGAAAAACACATACCTTCCCTTTTGCCATCCATCCCATCCAAAAGGGGGCGGTAGTCTGTCTTTCCAATGGTCTCGCCCACTTTATCATCATAGGTCTGTGCCTCCAACCCAGCAACAAAATCCCTCTTCAGCCGGCTGTCCTGGGTTGCCTTAGGTGCCCCATCTGTGAAGGCATCACGTAAGCTGAAGTCCATCCTCCTGTAGAAAAAATGAGGGCGATCAGTGAAAACAAAGCAGGCCTGAACACAATGAAAAAGGAAAGCAAAATGTGTAAGCAAGAAGGATGTATACATACTCTTCATATATCTCTGCAATAAAAATCGAATGGCCTATTTTTTCATCCCTGCAACTACCATTTATAAGGTTAATAGATAACATTTAATATCTTTAAATCAATGACCAGGATAGACTCAGAAGGACCATACACTCTTCTCGTATGAAGGCTTAAAACACACAAATATGGCCAGATGTTCAGACCAAGACAAATCTGATCATCTGCCTGTGCATCACATATTAAGTTTAGCAGCCATTTTGAAGGATGTGGCTGGATGCCAAATGTACAGCTGTCACAAAAGTCACACTTTAAAATGATTTCCTTTTAACAACAGAAAACGCATCTATAAATGTGAACCTGTTTAGGACAGGACATCAGGTGCCACTAGACTAAAATTCAACTTCTTGATTTGTTCAAAGTTCACACAAAACAACTACGTAATATCCTAATAAACAGTGTCAGTGAGAGAAAATAAGTAAAGAAAGGGACAGAGAGCTTGTCATTGTGCACTAGCCCAAGGCACGTGTTTGTTTGCCATCTCATGAGTATAACTGTGTCTCATTGTTTCTCTAGCTGTCACACTATCCACATTCAGAAAACCCAGATTAACACAATTACACACTGTCCTGCTCAACAAAGGTCCAAAAAAAGCAGCAACACTGTTGCGTGACGAACAAACAAACCAAAAATCAAGCCGCTGTGTATCTTGACAGCGGGGGGCAAATGAGTTAAGAATCAAACAAATCTCCAGAGCGGTTTTGATCTATCCAGTATAGACATTAATGTGATTATGCAAGTCTGTTCAAAGCTAAACATGGGATTAAAATGCTGCTGCCCCAGAACCTACCCAGAATCCATCTCCTCTTTCCTATTCACTTTTATTACTTATCCACAGCTTTGCATTTTCTTCCACCCCTCCTGGTTTCCCCCATCACCCTGTATGTGGATGGATGTAAAATGTAATTCTGCTGATATCCTGATTCCTGATGGATGGAAAGAGGCCCAGCTGCTCCAAAAAATGAAGGGATTAGAGGTAGAGTGATTCCCCCTTGTATTTGTCAGCCGGACTGAATCCCCTGCAGACGTCACAAAATCATCCCAAAACACTTACTGTAATCAGCTGAACTGTACAGCAGCACACACTGATCTACAGTAACATTAGAACGTGTGAACATAAATAAAAAATTTGGCAAAATAGACTTGACTGCTATAATCCTTAAAATAACTTACAGAAATCTTTCTACATTCTGGTTTCCTTATCAGTCTTTTTTATAACTGTTTATTTACTATTAAAGCAGTTTTTTTTATATATTTTCAATTAGCTTTAGCTAATTTTAGCTTAGGTTTCAGCGATTCTGTTATGTTTTTTTGCCATATTTAATTTCGATTTAGCTTTATTTATTTATTTATTTTTGATAAAACACTGAATCAATAAGACTACATATTAATACATAAACTTACTTAATATTATCTCAATACTATTTAGTCAATAATAATATATTTAAGTTATTTGCCACTGTAATACTTATACTTGATATTGTTAGGTTTTTTTTGAGAGGGATTGTTCACTCAAAAAATTACTCAACCTCAAGTGTTTGACCTCTGTATATCTTTGAGACACACATTAAGATATTTTTGATAAAATCTGAGAGCTTTCTGGCCCTCCATAGACCGCAATGCAACTATTGCAATTTTATTTGAGCTGTATTTCTTTTAAGAATAATTCTTTGGTGTTTTGCCTTTATTAGATGGGATGGATCACAACTGACAGGAAGTGAAGCAGTAGAGATATAAGGTCGGGAAAGGTCTGCGAGCCAGGACTCAAACTCATGACACCCAAAGTGCAACATCGCTGAATGCCGGTGCACTGCCCACAAGGCTATCGGTGCCAACAGATGCATCTCAATTACCTTAATTTTAATTTGATTTGCTAACAATAACAATAATGTATTATTAAAACCAGACAGAAATAAAATGTCATATGGCAGGTCATATGGTGCGGTATCCTAAGGCTTATTCATCAGACCGTGGCAAATGAGACGCAGGTACATCCCTGCACTTTCACTGCTCTGACTCTGACATGGCTCTGTGTCCTGCTGTGATTCAGCAGTTTTTCTTTGCGCCCTGCATGATGTCACCAGAACTGGCACAAAGTGGCATCTCACAGAGAGCCATCACTATCTGTTTTGGAAGGACACTCCTGTTCGCTTAAATCATCCATTTGATTTAAGAGGCCTGAACTCTGTGGGTGTATGAGTGTGAGCAAGTACAGTGTTCTCCAAAGGTCTAAGACTGAACATCTGAGGCTGTATTAAAGAAACTACTTGTCTTAATTCTTGACTATTAGAGAAAAAAAAATCTACTTCTAAAATGAGATTACCATGGTTACTAAGCAGATAAGTCCTGTAATACAGCCCCTATGATGGAAAATGACATACATTTAAATTAAGAGGAAATATTTAATGTTCTGCATTGTTTTAGGTTACAACCAAGTAAGTTAATGTGTGACACTGATCATTTGAATCTGTTAGTTAGGCGAGATGTTCTTCTTCCACTGAAGCACAAGATGCTCATTAAATCACGCTGGAGAACACTATTGTCAGGTTTTGACACAATTTTGGAATACTCCACCCAAAAAATGACATTTAGCCATCATCTACTCACCCTTATGTAATTCCAAACCTGTATGAGTTTCTTTCTTCTCTGGAACATTAAGAATTATTTTTGTTCATAATGACAATGTATGATGGACTTAGAATATTCCTCAAAATGTATCCTTGTAAGCCCTACAGAAAAAAAGAACCGAATACAGGTTTGGAACAATACGAAGGTGAGTAAATAGTAAAACTATCCCTATTTCAAGAGTTCACGCTTTCCTCATTAGTACAGTATAAAGTTTGCGGGTTTGGCATGCTGTCAGGGGAGCGAGCCCGGGAGAACGGCAAACCGCGAACCCTAGTGGTATAAACCCTAGTGTGGGCAAGGGTTCGGAGTTCGGCTCGGTCCCGTACTGCTCCCCCTGGAGGTGTGAGTTGAATTTAGGCGGAGTAGGGGAGTAGGGGTTGAAAATCTGGGTTTTTATAGTGAATAGGGTAAGAGTCTATTGGGCGAGAGTAATAGGGAATAATTAGCTGGGCTATCAGCTGTGTTTGATTAATTCGTATTGCGTTCCTCTCGAAATGCGTTATTTGCAAAACGTTCACAAAGTGAAGAGAACTAATATTGATACATTCTTAAATTGATGTGTTTTTCTTTCATATTTAAATAGTTTGAGCTTCTGTACACAATGAACCAGAAGTATGTCTTCAAATGTCGCTCAAGCCAAACTCAAAAGAGTCTGACAGAAGCGCACGCTCTGTCCTCGTGCGGTTTAAAGGAGAATGGCGAGCTCACAAGAGTTTTTGAGAAGAGACTACTGGGCTGGCATTTGGCAGCCATTTGTGTTGCTGTGTAAACGCTGTATTCCAACCATTCCTGTATGAATGCACACAGAACGTGGGATGGGGGTCTGGCTCAATGTGTTCCATTGTGTGCCAAAGCCACTGAGCATGCAGTTACTGGCTGCCACTCATTGTGACAGGGTTTATGTGTCTGCGCCGCTACCAGTCTCTGTCTGTATCTCAGTTATTCTGAGGAAAAGCAAAAATAAGGCACCTTAAACTGTCAAACTGATTGTAGCATTGCCTTATTATCAGCTAACATGATATTTTTGTAAGAAAATATGATCTTGTATACTTCTCACCCTCAGCTTACATCATCATCCTAAAATGGGGAGTGCTATTGGTCCCCCTTATAAACATCTTGCCCATGGTCACAGCACAACAGCGAAGGGGGGGTGTCTGTGCGGATTAGAGTCAGAGGCCATCAGTGAGGGGAATGAAGATTATGTATGACGGGTGCGGGGCAGGCCCTGACCTGACACCCCACAACCACAGCTGTCCAGAAAACAGCATGCCATCTTACAGAGCTTCCCTTTCCTAGCAACATATGATGACACTGTTGGTTCACGCTATATTTACATAAAACTAGGCCTGTCGCGATAGTCGATTAAATCGATTAATCGCACGATAAAAAAAAATGACCTCGATAATTTTTCCGGCCGCGATAATTTTATTTGCATACTTGTTTGTAATCCGTGACTGAATGACAACTCTCGTTTCCTTAGCATAGGAGAAGCGAACCCTCTTGTCAGTTGCATTGTCTTTTGTGTGGGGAGATGGCTCTTGTCAGTCACATGGACTTTGTGTGGAAAGGCGGGAGTGCTTAAGGCGAATGCAAAGAAGAGCAAAGAGACGCAAGTTGTGAGATGGAATTGGTGTCAAAGCCAAACGTGACAGCTGCCTTGTGGGAGCACTTCGGATTCAAACCTAATGACCGTGGTGAACCACTTAACCTGAGCAAGCCGGTATGTCGCATTTGTTGTAAAACAGTATCGACTAAAACCGGTAACACAACAAACATGCACCTAAAACACAATCATCCGTTGCAGTTTTCCCAGATGGGAAAAAAAGCATCTATAGTCTAAAAATAAACGTTTTTGAATTTTGAAAGGCGTGTGTGCATTATTTTGCCATTATCATTATTCTAGATGAAAATGGTCTCAGATCGTCAATATTATCGTTTATCGCTATAATTTCTTGGACAATTTATCGTTCAGGAAAATTTTTTATCGTGACAGGCCTACATAAAACAAGTTTTTTTTTTATAATCAGAACGATTTGTTGTTCACTAAAGGACATTTTCATGTTAACGATTGAGCACAGAAAAAGGTTTGTATTCCCAGACTTGATTCCTAAGTATTTTCTGACATTACAACCAAACTATGTGTAAATGTATCATGCATCAAAATAACAAAAATAACAAATCCCTTAAATGTCACCCCCTTTTATGAATATAGACATAAATGTGCACTTTTTTTTACTTAAACTGTTAAGATTTATTAACAAATACATTTTATAATATTATTTTAAAGTAGCATTTCCATGGCCTTATTTTACAATGATTTTACAAGGATGAATTATGAGGTTTTAAGCTTTCAGTTGATATATAATTTATGATTATTACTAAACACGATAGGGAAAAGACTTTTTGTCAAAAAGGTCAGAACTTTTGTTTTATGTAGATGTAGATTTTGACTTAGTGGTAGCCTTAGACCTGTATAGTTTCTTAAGAGATCAATGTAAGTTCTATATATGAATATATACAATTAGTTTATAATAAGATTTATAGATTTTAAAGGTTGCGGCTCATAAAAATAGTATGATTAATGATCATAATCCACCAGAACAGGTATAATATAGATTGTTTTGCAAAACCAAATCAATAAAAATACACTGTAATACTTGAGAGTGGTTTTATTTTATTTATACAGGCTTTTGTTTGAGAGGAACATTATTATTTACCAGTGTATTATTTATGTGATTCTTAAGATCATTTACATGTTAAAGCCCAATTAAGCCCACCATGATGTCAGGCAAATGAAAACATTCCCAGAATGACAACAACCTTTGTGGCATTGATCAGTGCTAAATTTAATCCTGATTTTTTTAAAGCAAATCAATCTTTAAAAATAGCAGTCCCAGTTTACATGCAAAAATAAGAAAATACAGACGCATGAAGGGCACCTCCTTGTCCTTCACACCAGCTTTACCTGAACAAACACTATTGACATTTGTTCATGACCTGTATGCAAAGCAAACAAAGCCAGTGCAAAGAAAGAGATAATAACTGAATAAGGAATAAGACTTAAAGGGGGTGTGGTCAAAGTCTTGTTCCTCTGTCCCTCTAGAATTCAACAATTCAGAATATCATACGAGGAAAAGAGGCCATGCGGGAATAGATACGTTTCATAACACATATGAACGTCTCCCACCGTCCCAGACATCCACACATGACCTTCAATGCGTCGGTTCATGCTCGTGTGTACCGTTTAAATGGCATTTTGCAGAATGACGCATGTCGATGAGGCATGTTGAAGAGGTGCACTGCAGAGAGCCGAGCACGCGATGCACAGACCCAGTATGAATGAGAACAATGCGATGCGACGCGGCGAACTATAACGCGCTACATGCAATCAAACCATCTTCGTTTATTATAACAGACACGTTCTGGTTTGTCGCGTCGCTCGCTTGCAGTTAATATGGGGTGTAAAGCTCAAAACGTCCTTTACAAGGAACCTCACACGATTTCATCATCCCGCAGTGTCTACAATGTTGAAGCAAGATGTGGCACTGTACTGAAGTTATGTAACTAGAGTAGTTTTCTATAGAGGTTTGCTGCTGCGGAGGACACCTGTCCTGAGCATCCAAACTGCGGCAGTGCCCAAACAAAGAAATCTCGGCAGGTCGACGTGTTTGGCAACGAAAGAGCGATGATTCATGGACAGTCTTTATTTACATTGCGCGATTATCTTGCGTGTATGTAACAATAACTAACGCCTGTCAAGCAGACTGCGACTGCATCACAATCTACGCGCGGGCGTCGATTCGTTTTGCCTTCATTACGCGTAGGCTATTTTAATGCATAGACGTATCTTACAGTGATGTTGTATAATGTGATCGCTAATGACAATGTCAAAGTGCACTTACCCGTTGTTGATGTTTTTAAAATTCAGTACGCTGTAGTGTTGGCCGATGTGCAGAATCAGATCCGCCCTCTCGTACAGTGCGCCCCTGTGATCGCGGGGCCACGCCCCGCCCCTTATTTCTCTAGACCAATCACGATTCAGGAAAATTGTACCCGTTCCGCTATTCAACTATGTTGCGCTTGGACTTGAGCATCTTCTCGGTACTTACATACGTCCCCCACCGGTATTGACGGGCAGCTAATGGACACAATGAGTATGCTGATGACAGATGAGAGGCAGAGAGATTCGCCAATCAATACATAAGCAGAACCGGCACTGGATAGATCTATTTGGGAATCAGACCGATGACATTGTATTGAGGAACATCAGACTGTCCGATGAGACGTGATACCCTTGTAGTTTCCTGTCCTTTATGCGCAAATGCATTTGAAAATCCCCTGAATGTAACCTCATACATTTCTGACACCCTTACAAACAGAGGCTGCGAGCGTAAAAGAGCATCAAGTGTTGTGGAAGGACGGAATTCCTCTATTGTGTTGTTTATCCGGTTCTGGAACATGATTAAGGAGCATAAATATACAAATAAAACAATAGGCTAAGTGCAGGACTCCCTTTATTTATGTAAATGGGTGTGTCTCTGCTGGTTTCATATTACACTGACTGAACATGGGTTTCATTTTGGGAGCCAGGCTTGAATAAACAGTTCAATTAATTTTCCTACTTGTTATATATATTGGTCTTAAAGCCATATTGTTTGCTAAGTGTTTCCTGTATGGATAATTTAGTTTTTAAATATTTAGGTGAGCCTTTTCTTGTTTAATGCTGAAAATATATTTCAAAAGACGGTTAGATTAAGTTGAGAGCAAAACAAGAAGTAGCAATAAGCAAAAGGATACACACTACTTTTAGTCTCACACCGACTTCCTGTTTTAATTTAGCAGTGGTAGACTTTTAGTTTCCCCTCTGGCTCTATGGATTCAATCAACTGACATAAATATCAAAGCCTTGAAAATGGATTTCATTGGTGTTTGCTGGCAGGAGCACTGCAGAGGTGGTGACATTTAGAAAAAGAGAAATTATTTTTGACACCAGAGAAACACAGGGAAAGGTTGACTGCTTTCTCTTTTATTCAGTCAGATTCGACGCCCCTCACAAACTTTAAAAGACTATCCCCCGGTTTCACAGACAAGGCTTAAGCTAGTCCAAGACTAAATTGCATGTTTGAACTGTCACAGATGAAAATATCTTGCTCTGACATGTCTTAAAACATGTCAGTGTCATTGTTCTGTGTTAAGATGCACATCTGTAATATTTTCTTATAAGGCATTTTTGTAAAAGTTGCTTGAATATCTTAATTTAACTAATGCCTCATCCTGGCTTAAGCTAAGGCCCGTTTGTGAAACCTGGCCTTAGTGTTAACAATTAATGGTGATTAAAGGCATCCAAAATAGAAGTTTTTTTTTACATAATATATATTTTTGTGTACTGTGTATATTTGTTATCTATAAATATATTTAAGAAAAATATGTTGTGTTTATATATTAAATATATGTAGATATAAATTATATGAATAGAAATAAACACATGTAAGTGCACGTACATATTTTCAATACATACATATTATATTATATATATACAGATATACATACATACTGTATGTGTGTGTTTGTTTTTATATATACATAATAAATATACAAAGTACACACACACATTATTTAAAACTTTCATTTTATATGTGATAAATCATGATTAATCTTATTTTAATCTTAGTCTTATGTAGCAATGATACATTAAAACCAGAAAAGATTATAGTTAAAACATTTATAATGTTTCAAAACTATTTCTTTTAAACTAATTTTGGTCTTTTGAACTTTCTATTCATCAAAATAAATCTTCAAAATATATCTTCCACAAAATACATTTTCTGACCAACTGTTTTTAATATTTAACAACTGTTGTTCCTAGAGCAGCAAATCAGCACATTACAATGATTTATGAAGGATCATGTGACACTGAAGACTGGAGTAATGATGGTAAGCATGGTAAGTCTTGGTAAGCATCATAGATAAAAATATTAGTGTATATATTGTAGGTTTATTTTAATTTTATAATTTGCATAACAGTTAGAATTATCTACTATATCTGGCCTGGTTGACCAGCTTGCTTTGCTTATTTTTCAACTAGTCATATTGAAGATAAACTAAAACTGATTACAAAGTGTTTTCATACTATTCTCTAAATTACAGTTTATAGTCAGTCCTGCTGCTGTACAACATTAAATTAATACAAAAAATCTCAGCTCTGATAACCTGTGACGTTTTCACAAAAATAGATTTTCCCTTGACCTGTATGTCTGTTGGATCCGTCCAAGCTGGCAAACTCGATGTAGTCCTCTCTGGCATCTGCCCAGTAGATACGATCATTAATGAAGTCCAGAGTGAGGCCGTTGGGCCAGGTTATTTTGTCCTGTATGATTACACTTCTGTTGGTGCTGTCCATCCCGATGCGGCCAATGTGAGGATTATCCCCCCAGTCAGACCAGTACAGGTACCTGACAGAGACACTTACACTTCATGATCCTTATTAGCAGAAACAAGTCGACAGAAACAAAATAATAGAAAAAGAAAGCCATTAAGGCACTCAGTGTTTACCCATTGCGGACGTCCACAGCTATGGCTCTGGGTTCCCTCAGTCCTGTGTTGACCAGGACAGTCCTGTACGCCCCGTTTAGCTTCGACACCTCAATAGTGTCCCTGCCCTTATCACACCAATACAGGTTACCCCCAACCCAATCAACAGCCAGGCCATCAGGGTTACTGAGAGACGTACGATGAAGAACCTGCAGCAGAGTCAAACCAACGTCCAGCTTCAGAAACAATTCACTTTTTAAAATGAGAGACTGATGAAACTGATGATATCATCATAAGAATCCACATTGCTCCAGTCCACTAGTTAACCTCTTGGAAAGTAAAAACAATATTATGCATAGAGGACTCCATACGTCAACCAATGGACTAGAGGGCTGTGGATTATGATGATGTTTTTATCAGCTGTTTGAACTCTCATTCTGATGGCACCCATTCATTGCAGAGCATCCATTGCAGAGACACTGATATGCTAAATTTCTCCAAATCTGTTCCCATTAAAAAACAACTCCTCTACAGTGCATGTTGGATAAGTACATTTTTAACAAAAGTCCATTTTTGTGTGAGCTATAACTTTATTATTCAAACACAGTGCAGTTGCACGCAATTTACCTGAACTTCACTGCCATTGATGTGCATTCGTCGAATCATACTGCCTTGAGTGGTCACATCTGTCCAATAGATCATCTGCTGCCTGTAGTCGAAGTCCAAGGCGACAGCATTGTTCAGACCCTAGGAATCAAGAGCATTTATGAGGAAGCAGGCAAACATCTGGAACGAAATGTTCCAGCACAGAGCTTGTCCAATCATACCTGCTTTATAAGTGTGTAGTTTGAGCCGTCCAAGTTGAGCTTTCTCAGGTAATACCGGTTAGCAAAGATGAGGAACGGCTCCTCATCTATTCAATGGTGTGAGAAAAAAATTAAGACCAATGTCAGTAAAAAATAAACAACAGAAAAGGACACTTATTTAAAAAGTAACCCAAATCAGAGCGTTTATAATGATTGATTACAAATGGAATATCTAGTGCTGAATGTGCTTTGTGTTTTTCATATATTTTCACAAGTGGCCCTGAAGCCAAGCAACTAGTTTAATCATCCTACAATGCAACACATCAGTAACAGTAATGGACTGAGATGGGCTGCCGGACTCGTACCGGAGGTGGACTTGCAGACGGTGGGCTCAGACGGGCTAAGCTGGAAGCCATCTACACACACACAGCGGAAGCTGCCATGAGTGTTGATGCAATGTTGTGTGCAGGGATACGTGCTGGAGCACTCATCCACATCTACACATGTCTTCCCATCATCCTTCAGTCTGTAGCCAGGGTGGCATCTGCACTGCAAAGAGGAACACACAAGAATGGTAAGACCTATATTATGTTAAATGCATTTATTTAAAGGAACCAACAAAGGCACAAAAGCATGCTTCTTTTATTTCAGAAACTGTGCTTTTGCTGGTTACCAATTCTCACTATTAGTTTATTAATAAAAAAGAATACTGAGTATTCTACATACATATATCACAAAGAAGAAGCAGAAACAAATGGTTGCACGTGTAAGCAAATGCAAATGTAAAATAGCACAATCATCAAACACCATATATGTGGACCACAAAACTTAAGTCGCTGGGGTTTAGTAGTAGCAATAGCCAAAAATACATTGCATGGGTCAAAATTATTGAAAAAAATATTTTTTTTTATGCCAAAAATCATTAGGCAATTAAATAAAGATCATGTTCCATGATGATTTTTTGTAAAATTCATACTGTAAACATATCACAACGTCATTTTTGATTAGTAAGATGCATTGATAAGATATTAAGTGATTATCGTCGTCTTGACTACAGAGACCGTCTCTGCATTTAATAAATAAAGTTTAATTTTCGTCATTATATATTACCATTATTACTCTGTTGTTCTATTTGATAATGTTCAGTGCTTTGCTGCAATCTGTATTGCTAAAAGCGCTATATAAATAAAAGTGACTTGACTTGACTTTTTTTGCACAACTTTAAAGGTGATTTGCTCAGTATTTTGATTTTTTTTGGACCCTCCGGTTCCAGATTTTCAAATAGATGTATCTCGACCAAATATTGTCCTATCCTAACAAACCATGTATCAATAGAAAGCTTATTTATTGAGCTTCCATATGATGTATACATCTCAGTTTTGTAAAATTTTACCTTATGACTGGTTTTGTGATCCTGCCTGAGGTTACTAAATGAAATGTTGACCCAGGAAGTGGTTTAGGACTGTAAAGTTACTCCTATGTCCCAGTTTTTCAAAATAACATGCTTTATTTAAACACACTGTAATAAAGCATCAAAAATGCTACTGTTGCATTTTTTTCATCCAATTGGGGAAAGTTAAATTAACAAATATACCAATTTAGAGAAAAATTATCAGCAGTGCAATGGGCAAATTTACTAAATGATGAATTGTGAAAGTAAAAAACAATGTAATAAATAAAAGTATGCAAAATGTTCCACACTTGCACAGTCTAAAAATCTTTACCTTGAATCCAATCTTGAGGTCCTCACAGAGCTGAGAGCAGCCGCTCAGTTTACTGTTCAGGCATTCATTAATGAAGCAGTTCAGCTCATCCGTACCATCTCCACAGTCATCTTCACGATTGCATAGCAACGCCTCACTTATGCATTTACCGTTCCCACATGCATACGCCGTGTCATTACATTTCTTTTCTGCTTGAAAAAAAAGAGAGAAAACCGTTAAACAGATGCACAGATTTGACCGGCCCTGCCTTTTCAAATATACTCTGTTTGATTTAGCATGTCATAAGTGTCATTTTTTGAGATTTATAAAGCATCTGAAAGATGAATAAACAAGCTTAAACAAGCTTTCCATTGATGTATGGTTT
Source organism: Enteromius thamalakanensis (assembly GCA_032357475.1). Classification (NCBI taxonomy): domain Eukaryota; kingdom Metazoa; phylum Chordata; class Actinopteri; order Cypriniformes; family Cyprinidae; genus Enteromius; species Enteromius thamalakanensis. The sequence goes on along the minus strand of JAUCMT010000013.1, from coordinate 1,152,603 downwards.
GTAAGAACAGGAGTACAATTATTTGAAAATGTAGAATCTGTGGGCGCAGAAAAATATAAATATTAAGAAAATCGTCAAATGAAGTCATTAGCAATGCATATTACTAATAAAAGATTAGTTCTGACATATTTCCAGTAGGAAAATATCTTCATGGAACATCCTAATGATTTTTGGCATAGAATAAAAAATTTGACATTTGATCTACAGTATACAATGTATTGTTGGCTATTGATATAAATATACCCATGCTAGTTATGACAGCTTTTGTGCTTCAGGGTCACATATTTTATTCGTTTGTCTGCATTTTTGTGTGACTAGTTTAGCGGAATCCCAAATGCATGAAGCCACATAGACTTTCGAACAGCTTTGTCATGGAACAGGGGCCAGAGATATCAGCCGGATTAGCGTTTAGTTCATACCAGGCCCGTTGCAGTTAGGATTTTTGGGAGCTTCGTCTGAATGATCGTGACAGTCAAACTCTCCGTCACACTCCCAGGATTTCTGGATCAGACAGCGGCCGTTTTCACAGCGGAACTCACTGGCCTTGCATGCAGGATACTCTGAAAAGACAAAGACCCATGATCACAATTTATTAAAACACATGCATTTGTGTAGTTATGGCTGCCAAAATATTAAAATAGCTTCTCTGATGTTTTATGTTCTCTTATACCTCCCTCTATCTGAATAATCCTTTTCGATTAGCTAGCCGATGTGCATTAAGTTAGCCTTGGAATTTGCGTGCATCTTTCAGTTTAGTTTTTTAATAATATTATCCTTGAGATGTGGTTACACTGCAAAAAAACTTTAGACATGGCTACAGAAATGAACAAAAGTCAGTGTTATTTTAATACAATTGATGTACTATTATAGTTTCTGTTAATATTTTGAAGATTTTTATTTTTTTTTTCTGATAAAAAAAGGCTCCCTAAAATCGACTCATAAGTGCCTGTATTTCTATTCTCTTGCATTCGTTTCCATCGGAATGTCTAGTGTGAACAAACCTTATAGAATGCAATATATACTGTATTGTAAATTTGCAATCTTTTAAAATTATTATCAGTTAATCATGTGCAATTAGAGAGACAATTTCTGTATACAAATACTCTGAACAACTCTAATTCTTCTGTACTGTTGTTTTTGATGACTAAAGCCTTGATTTAATTTAAGTGACAGTCAAGTGACATCTTCCAAATCATTAGCTATAATTCATCCCATTATTTGGTAATTACGAGATAATAATCTCAGTTTGAAATAATCAGGACCATACCACACTCCAGAGACTCGTCGGAGCCATCGCTGCAGTCATTGTCGTGGTCACATACAAAGTGTTTGGGGATGCACTGTCTATTCTGGCACATGAACTCTCCCGCCTTACACGTGTTATTGAACACTGCGTGAAAAAGAGACAAGGACACACTCGAAGGTGAGTGATTCATGCAGTATTGTCACCAAAGCGAGTAATGCGTGTAATGACTCACCACAGCCAGCCTTCAAACTCTCGTCGGCTCCGTCCGGACAATCTCTGTCTCCGTCACACACCCAGCGCTGGGGGACACACTTGTATGAGTCGGGACATTGAAAGGCATCCGCGCTGCACGTCTTGTTCTCTGTGAGTTAAAAACACACACCATTCAGAAACAGAGAACAATTCACTCTCATTTATGATGTTGATAAATGTCTGTGATTCATCAGTCATGCTTTGACGGGTCACACTTTGAGATGTCCGATTTCCTGCTGGTTTTAAGGATCAGCACTCACTGCATCTGCTGTCCTCATCTGTTCCATCTCCACAGTCGTCCGCCCCATCACACACCCAGCTGCTGGAAATACAGCGATGATTCCCGCACTCAAACTGTGTCGCCGAGCAGAACTTGTCTGAGCAGAATCATTAAGTGAGCCCTTAGTTAATTATGCAAAAGATTCTTCACAGAAAAAACTCGTTTAAAACATTCTGGAAAGACTGACCTCAAATGAACTGTTCAAAACAGGAAAATAAAACTTAAATAATAAAAACTCCTTTGGAAAAAATGTTTGCCTTTGGTATTAGGAAAAAAAACCCCACACAAAAACACTAAATACATAAAAAGAGTTTTTTTTTCATGTTAACCCAAGTTGTATTTAGTTCAATTCATGTTTAAAAATAATAATGATTGCACTATTTTACCTAAAGTACTGGTAGTTAAAGGTAGATACATGAGGTAGTGTTAGGTTTATGACCTAGTTAATGTCATTTCTATAATAAGGACATAGTACGTACATGAGGAACATGACTGTAAAATAAAGTGATACCATAACAAAACTACTATTAACAGTTTGGTAACACTCTTGTTTAGGAACCAGTTCTTACTACACTAAACTAGTTGCATGGATATTACCAGCATATTGGCTGTTTTTTAGTACTTATGAAGCAGATATTAAAGGGTTAAAAATGAAAGGGTATTAAAGGGTCTTTGTTTTAGTCATTTTCAAAGCATCCGAGGTGTATGTGATTTTCTTCTTTCAGACAAATTCAATCAGAGTTATGTTAAAAATTGTTTAAGCTCTTTCATTGCAGTAGGTGGGTGTTTCCCTTTAACAGTCTAAAACATTTTAAATAAAGTGCACGTAAAAGTAATCCCTCGGTCCGTCTGAAATAAGTCACATAAGATGCTTAGAAGCTGGGTGAACTATCTCTTTAATTGCTTACTCTGCGTCAGCATATTTTAAATTCCTTAATCCTACAACACACCTAAATGCAACAACTACCTCACTAACTATTTTAAAAAGGTTTATATATACTTATTTAAAAAAAGCTATTAAGGCATTTTACTAAAACAAAGAATAATAAAACAATGCATACATATAAGTTAAGTTACTGTAGTTAAGCATAGTTCTGTTTTCTTGGTTTCTGTATTTTATATTATTATTATTATTAAAATTCATTCTTGTTTTTCTTTGTGTCTGAATCTGTTGAATGTTCCTACTGTCTGTGATTCTTTATTCATGCTATTCATTACACTGTATAAAGTAGTATTTGATGATTTTGATGTTATATAAGTAATACAATACAAATTGTATTCACTTTATGCTGTTTGTCCATTTATAAATAAATTAATGTTTTTAATCCTAAATTGTTTAGGTTGTAGGTTAGCATAAGTCAGTTTAATTCATCTTAGGTCTCCATTTCAAATAGAAATGTTAAAGCACCAGAGTTTTTCCAAATTCTTCCCTCAACTTAGATCTCTCCCGTCTCAACGCAAATCACACACACTTCACAGCACTTCGCCTATCTTTAAATAGGGAAGCCATGGATGTGTTGGATGGTTTCTAAATTTATCCCTATTTGGATCCTAAAGAATGAATGGAGCTAAGCTAAATGCTTACATAGTGGTGTCACGTGCTAGAGTAATTAAGTCCATGCACTGAGACAAGAAAGATATGTATCAACTCGTCTAAGCTGAGGGAAAAACATAGTGGAATATGGAAAAACTGTGGTGTTAAGGGGAAGTTTCCAGGATGACAGAAATACAAACTCACCACAGTGCGCCTCGTCATCTCCATTTTCACAGTCGTTCTCCTTGTCACAGGTCCAGCTCATAGGGATACAGCGACCGTTGGGACAGGCGAAGAAGTTTGATGGACACTTTCTCTTTTTCTTATCTGAGAAGTGAAAAGAAACGAGACAGAGGCTGATTTGTTCGTTTAAATGCTCTCTAAAGCCTACTGTACATATATCTAATAAAAAAAAAAGATTTTAGTTTTAATGCAGAAAAGACTGAAAAAAGAATCAGGAAAGATGCCAGTTTTAAAGTATGCGTGTGCTCACCTGGGCAGTTTCTCTCATCTGAATAGTCACCACAGTCGTTTGCGCCATCACAGATCCATGATGGAGCATAGCACAGCGTAGTGAACTCACACCGCTGATAGATCACACCTTTCACACCCAGACGGAAATAACTGGAACAATCAGAAGCCGCTGAAAAACAAAATGTATGCTTCAAGGAATAGTTTGTTAAAAAAATAATTTCTAATTCTCATGCTCATATCGTTCCAAACCTGTAAGACTTTGATCGTCTTCGGAACACAAATAATTATATTGTCTAAGATAGACAGCAAGGATATTACCATGATCAGTGCACAGAAACACAGCAAGGACATCAGTAAATCAGTCAATGTGACATCAGTGGTATAACTATAATATAATAAGCTATGAGAACACTTTTGTGTGCAAAGAAAACAATAATAACATGATTTCATTATATTTTTCTAATGTTCTTGCTACGTTTCTGAATCTTGATTGTGTAAGGATCATTCCTGTATATGGAGGGTCAGAGAGCTCTCAGATTTCATCAAACATATCTTAATTTGTGTTCTGAAGATGAACCAAGGTCTTGACTTGATGGTAAATAATTAATGGCAGACTTTTCATTTTTGAGTAAAGTAACAGTACAGGCTGTGCTATATTTAAAGGAACCGTATGTAGAATTGACATCTTGTTGTTGAACTAGGTATTGCATTCCAAATTCTAAATACTGGAGAGGGGTTTTTCACCCAGACCCTCCTTTTCAGACTTGACACACACTCAGGTTGCCATGATTGACGACACCAACAGGAACGAACGCACATGACAATGAATTAAATGAAATGCACTGTATTTTCTGCCAAGCAGACAACCTGGGAGCCGAAACACTACTGACTCTGTGATTGGGAGGAAACATCAGCTGAGGGCTGCAACTGAGATTACCCAGGCTGTGCTACTGCTGTCAGTAATACGAGTGCTTGAAATTAACATGTTTTCTTAATTTTATGATTATTACAATACATTTCTTACATGCGGTTGCTTTAAAACCTAGACATGCCCTAACAAACACACACACAGTCTCATATTCTATCAGATAAATGTTCATCCCTAATAAATTGTGTTTTTTGTATTTCAATTCTCCTGTGTAAAGACCCTAACTCTCTGTCTCTGTAATAATGCTTTTTAAGACTGGACATAACTTTAAAAAAATCCAGTTACACAACAAACACATACATGCTCTAATTTGAACCCAGAGTTGTTCAGTGCCTCAGGACGGATTTTAAGACAGTGGCTAAGTTTATGTAATCGTCTCCTGATGTCCAGACGCACAGACCTTTATAAATAGACTTCAGGAGTATTTATGCGCAGTGACAGTGCTGACGTGATTTTTGAGCAGATCCCGCGTGTGTTTTTCTATTGATTGTGGTGTTTGATGGCGTGTGAAGGAGTGTTGAGAGACGAAGGACGAATCTGTTCTTCCTCTGACCTAAACGTGTCCTCGATGAGGTCAAAGCGACTCCCCTCACTAAAAATAGCCCCACGCTCTCTCTGTGTGTTACATACCTGCGCAAACGAGGAGTGAAGACATCATTTTTATCAGCTCCTCGTTTGATTTTCATATTACAGTTTTTCTTAGTTGTTTACACACAATTACTTGTACTTGAGACACAATGACTGCAAGCCCCGAACCAGTTCTGCTGAACTACAAGCACAATTCCTGCTTTACACAATTTCTTCTTTCAAAATTGTAAATTCAGTTGCCCTACTTTGCATACCAACTCATCACATGGGCAAACACTTGACACACATATTTTAGAAATAGAGCTTTATAAAACGTTTTTTTAATTGTTTATGTCCCTCCATATTCTCTGTTCGTCAATCCTATTGAGGATTTTTTTTCTGCCTGGAGATGGGAAGTGTAATGGAGAACCACACACACACACACACACACACGTATACCCCTTCTCCAAGTGATGGAAGATGCATGTGGAGATATAGCAGCTGATGCTTTTCATGGCTGGATTTCTTCATGCTAGGAGATATTTCCCGCGCTGCTTGGCCAGAGCAAACATTGCTTGTGATGAGGATGAGGAGCTGTGCCAGACACAAACAGAAGAGCTGTTTTTTTCTCCTGTAACTGTATTCAGTAAATACTTCTGTTGAGGTGTTCTGTCTATGTACTGTACACTTTGCAAAAAGATGAAAGAGATCATATTTAATGAGTGAGCAGAAGCGCTCCAGGACAGTGTTTCTAGTCGTTGATGAAGGTAAAGGTTTGAGATGATGAGAGAAATCATGACTCCACATTAACTGTTGTGCTTCTGTTACTCAGATCATCAAGTACAAATTAAACCTTTATTATTCCTAGACATGCACTCCTGAGTGTTCCTGTGCAGCTGAAGACACGAGGTGTGTGTGTGTGTGTGTTTCTGCAGGACCTGTCGGGCATGAGTCCTCCTCAGAGGAACTGGAAGGGCATCGCCATCGCTCTGCTGGTCATTCTGGCGGTCTGCTCTCTCATCACCATGTCTGTGATCCTCCTCACTCCAGGTACTGCAGAAGCTTCATGTTCTCTCAGCCAGCGTTTGGACTGACGCCAGTTTAGAAATCTTTACTTTTTTCAAATGACTAGCAAGTAACTTACTTTTTAATTTACAAGAAAATATCTTTGTAAGATTGGGATCTTACTGTACTTCTAGAATAAATGTGAATATACATTAATTAATGTCACTCCCAAAAAGACTCAGCATTCCTCCAAATGAATAAAACCATATAATGCAGCTCAGAATATGATGTAAACCTGCAATAATTAAATAGATAAAACATTCCAGAACATTCATCACACTGTTGGTGTAAAGGGCTCTTACGTTTGCCAAAAAAGATAACTTTTCATATCAAAAACAAACATTCAAGCCCTGCCCAGATTAAAGAAGTGACGCTAAAGTAAAGTAACGCATTAGATTCCATAAAAAACTGAGTAAAGTAATGAGTTGCTGTTTTAGGAAATAACGCAATACTGTAATGCAGTTCAGTTAGAGGTAACTTTCCCCAACGCACGCATCCTGAAATCAGTCTGAGTTAGGGTTACTCGAGACGTCTCTGTTTGTGTGACAGTGGACACGCAGCCGGGCAGTGACACCAAGCTGACGGTGGAGGATCTGTTCAGCGCAGACTTCTACGTACACGACCCTGAGGCTCGCTGGATCAACGGTAAGACGAGACGTGCCATTCATTTCTAATGGATTTCATTTATTAATCATCTGTACGCTGTCATGAGCTTTTAAGCACAGCTGATTTTGGAAGAAGATCAATTCACGACCGCAGACTCAGGATTAAACCAGCCGCGTATACGAGAAGACTCTAAAGCTGTTCTGTTTAACGCTTGAGACCGCAGACACAGACCAGCAGTTCCTGACTGTGTAGAAATGAGTAGAAGTGTGTGTAGAGTTTGTGATGAGAAATTCTGCTCACCTAAAGTAGATGAAAAAATTACAGGATATATATTTAGTTTCTCTTGGAGGTGCGCAAGATCCAGATCCAATGTTTCGGGCCTGAACGCAGACATTATCACCAGCTGATCGGATCAGAGCTTTAATATCAGGTCTGATACAGATTTATATGGAAAGCATCTGTGCCTCGGTGAGGTCAGGTCTTGAGCCGTTAATGTGAAGCTTCTGCAGGACGTTTAGCACGAACACAAGACGTCTCTGTGAGGCTTTGAGAGAGTCATCAAATAATCACAAGAACCAATTAAATGCAGTCAAGGTAGTTGGGAGGTCCTATAGCAAGTGAATGTGTGGGAATAATTCACATCATGCAGTGTATGAAAGAACTAGAGGATGAACTTGACCTTTCAGAGCTGTGAAAATAATCTAGTTACCAAAATATTTTTTGCCATATCAAGATTCATAGGCCTTGGCATTGTGTGCGCGCGAGTGTGTGTGTGTGTGTCTGAGTGGTGGATGTGGTAGTTGCTATGGTAACAGGAAGGGGGAAGGGGCACTCAGGTCTTACACTGGTGGCAGCAGCATGAATATTTGATTGTGAGTGTGTGTGTGTAAGAGTGAACTCTCAGCTCCTGCTTCTCTTCCTGACTGATCTGTGTTTATCAGTCACTCCAGACTCTGCTCAGCTCCGTTCTTCAGCCCTGGATGTGATGCAGCTCAGTCTGACGTAACTCGGAGTGTTAGATGCTCCTCTGTTTGTGTGTTCGCTCAGCACGTGACCTTCAGAACGAGTCAACGCATCACATCTGCACAGAAGAAGAGAAATATTTCACAGCAGTGTTTGGTGAATGCTGAACTGCTGAGGAATAGAGACTGTCCTGCTCGGGGTCTCCTGGACGAGTCTCTGGCCTGAATTCTCATCCGTTTATCAGGGATTGTGTAAATGAAGTTCGAGAGAAATCTGTTTTTTAAACATGAAATTAATCTTCAAATGCACAGTACCATTGCTGGAAAATGAGCCGTTAAAGAAATGTTTGTGCTGTAAATGCATTAATCTATATTGTTTTGGGTGGTCCTGATATTTAAAAGTAGAAAACCTTTTTTGAAGTACGATCACTCAGGGAATTTTATCTGAAAAGAATGTGGATTTTTTAAAATAATATGTTAATTAAAAAGAAATATGGTAAATTTTTTGCCTTGAAGCTAGCCTTAAATGCTGAAATGGCAATAAAAAAATAAATAGTAAAACATATCCAGCTTTATGATGGTCTACAGATGATCTCCTGGTGTGTCTGGTTCCTGGAGTGTTCAGCATTAACTGAGGGGTGTCAGGACACCAGATGCTTTCAGCACTCAGAGTTTTGTTCCGGTTTAGAGCTGGAAACTGAGAGCTTTATTAATGTTTCCCGTCTGCTTTTCCTCACTGCGGTCAATAGCAGCTCCGCGAGATTTACCTTCACAGCCATCATGTCCTGATAGCTGTTTGCCTACATTGGACTATTTCTACATCCCCTTCCCCTTCCCCTGTTGCAGTGTTATGTCCTGTGATTATGTGTTTTATGTGCCAGATGCTGAGCTATTTTTTTCCCTGCCTTCCTGGGAAGGTAGTCTGGGAGGGTTTTTTTGGCCCTCTTTTTCTCTTATTTTTCCTTTGCTACCTCTCGACTAGGGTTGCAAAATTCCCAGAATTTTTAAAAGATGGAAACTTTCCATGGGAATTAACAGAAATTTATGGGAATAAACTGGGAATTTTGAAAACATCCTCACAAACGAGACTGAGATTGTGCTGAAGAACACCACGTTCGTGAGTACCTTCACAGCCATCATGTCCTGATAAAAAATTGAAGGTTGGCTCTTCTTAGGGAACTTAAAGGGTCACAACACCCCCCGTTTCAGAAGTGCTTCTTCACTCCTCTGGTTTGAAAAACTTTCTGAAAAGGGGCGTTGTTCACTGGGGGTAAGGGGTGGGGCTAGAGTGTGGAGACAAGGCGGAGACTGCTTCAAAGGGGGAGTGACAATAAGTGACAGCGTCACAGAGAGCAGCATCT
>JAUCMT010000013.1:1060349-1073685 GCA_032357475.1 Enteromius thamalakanensis | reverse complement strand
ATTTTCATTATGTCATAATTTCAGTGCAAACAATAGATAAAAAAACTGCAAAAAAAAATTCACAAGGTCAACCCCTTTGTGTTGAGCACATTTGAACATTGAAAGGACTGCAATTAGTTTATCTTCAATCAGCTACATATAAACTGAAGTGTGTTGAGTCATTGCCCTCATGCTATACGCTATAAATAAACATACATTCTCATAAAAGCAGTGTTTTGAAACTAAGACCCAGTGCTGATTCAGGAGATACAGTTCACATAATACTATGATGTTTATCAAGTTAGCAGGCAGGGATCTGGTGAAAAATGTATTGTTTGAACATATAACACACCATTAGACCACAAAATGTGTGCTAAAGCCCTGTAGACATGGTTTAGCTCTCCACTTTAATGCAAGTGGAATATTTTCATCTGCCAGGTGAAAATTACATGTCTGAGACACAATAGGACTTTTTCTCAACCCTTTTTTTATATATCAAAACATTCAAGACTCATATCAGGGAAATCTACAACTCAAATTGTCCATGTCAGGCAACTCTAGCACATAATAACACGGTAATGGGCCGTACCAGGTCACCGGTGCATTCATGCATGAATAAGATCAGTGTGTGTCTTACTACTCTACTTAATTGTTTCTTACCTATAAAGCAGCCCAAACATAATATGAGAAGGTTTCCACATGAGACGGATCATCAGCAGTGATCACAGCTTCTTTAGCCAAATAAAATTTTCTACACAGACATTAAACATTCCCTAACTGATGTCAGAAGGTTTTGTTTTAGATTCTACAGTACAGTTACAGTTTGCGTCTTATATAACACAACTACAACAGAGACTTTGCCCATTGCGTGTTCTGAACAGACCAAGCAAAAGACCTTAACGCAGTAACTATTACTAACATGTGTTTCTTTAACAATTGTTTTTCTTCAATCCCTCCCAAGACGTATGTGGTTTCCAGCTGAGATTAATCATCCATAACAAGAATCCATTTCACATCATGAATGAGAACAGGACGTGACCTCTCGAATCTTCACAACATCAAGTCACCTAGCCACATATAATCATGAGTGAATGTTTGAAGAACTGGCAGGCTGCTTCTGAAATTCCTCTTGCCCCTGGATCAATCTGAAGATAATTCAGTGAATGGGTCTGTTTGATGGCTTAGTCTCTGTCAGAATGGATCTGTATTTTGGACCCCTGTTAAAGATCATACCCCATGGGGGCATCAAAGTGTTTAGGCAGCTGGGACACTTAAACCCATCAGGAACCCAAAATGCTTAACCTCAGAAAACATTGTCATTAAAAATCCCATAAAAAAACTGCAATATTACATAACATTTCTATGATATCAGTTTGAATCTTCCTATATAACTTATTGCTTAACTTGTATTTAACCAAGTATGTTTTACAAATGAACAAAATATATATATATACATAAATATATATATTAGTGATGGGCCATGTTATCGTACTGCGTTAATGCGAGACTCTAATCATGCAATAAAAAAAATATCACCGTTAATCTATTCACAAAGTTAGGTTGGGTCTATTATACACAAGCTATGATGTCTTTCACCTTTGATATTTTAGCGCGAATGTAGCCAAATTGCACTGTAGCCCTATTTGGCTGGACTAGTTTTCTTAACTATGTGTAAGATTAGATTCTTATCATCTGTTGTCCATGATTTTAATGTGGGACTAACAAAGTCTAACAAAGTCACAGCCGTAGCTCAGCTGAGGACCCAGTCTAATCCTCCAGCGGTAGCCATCCCCTCACCTCCTCATGCGAGGCTCCGCAGCCCCAAGCAACCCTATACACCTGGCACTGCCCGAGAAATACGATGGCTGTGTAAAGGGTTTCTGTTTCAATGTGCCATATTCATCAACCGGCACTCACAAAGCTTCGGAATGGATGATAGCAAGGTCTCCTTTGTATGTTCCCTGCTTACCGGTAAGGCGTTAAACTGGGCTACGGCACTTTGGGAGGGTCAGCAGATGTCTTTCCTGTCGTATCAGCACTTCCTGAAGAAGTTTAAGTAGGTATTTGATCAGGCTGAGGATGGAAGAGAGGCCGAAGACGAGTTACTGAATCTGAAGCACTGCTCCTTATCCGTTGCTGACTATGCTCTTCAATTCCGCACCCTGGCGGCGCAGGCTGGAAACCATTGAAGGGAATGTTTCATCGCGGCTTCAGGATGGAACTGCAGTCCGAATGGATGCCCTACCGGAGCCCTACAAGGCCCCCACACCATGACACAAACTGTGCTATTGACCTCATAACCGGAGTCTCACCCCCCCGAGGACGGGTTTACCCCCTGTCTCAACCCGAGACTCAATGTATGCAACAGTATATTAAGGAGGAGCTCACTAAGGTGTTCTCCGTATCCCAGTGCGGGTCACCCAGGTATTCAAGCAAGGAACTCGTTTGTAATCGTTTCTGGTGGCCAACCATGAACCAGCAGATCATCTCCTTCGTTAAGAACTGTGCAACATGCAACCAAACCAAGTCTCTGCGCCAATGTCCAGCAAGCCTGCTTCCTGCTACCTGTCCCCCAGGTCACATCTGGCCATGGATTTCGTGACGGACTTGACACCCTCACAACACAACACCACAATCCTCACAATAATTTATTGCTTTTCCAAGGCCTGTCGACTGATCCCCCTTCCCAAACTCCCCACTGCCTGGGAGACTGCCCAGGTGCTGTTAAACCAAGTGTCCCGGTTCTATGGACTACCGGAGGACATTGTGTCCGATCTTGGACCCCAGTTTACATCCTGAGTTTGGAAGGCTTTCTGTTTCCAACTAAATATTAATGTCAGTCTGACCTCCGGGTACCACCCCCAGTCACTGCCTGCCTGACTACTTCAATAAAGCCTTGCTAATGGATCCTAATGTCTCCAAGATTCTGTCACAGTTATGGGGGCAAAATGTCCCAACAAAGGTGATAATATCCAAAATCCCTTTGTCTCTATGAGGAAAACAATTTATATATAATACAGAAAGATACTTTTTAGAAACTATACAAATGCAGAAATTTTAGGGACAGTTTGTACAGACCTAAAATCTATTCCTCATATGGAATGCTAACATAAAACATGAAAGCCAACTGTGTGTTTTGTCATAGTTTTAAATTGAATAAAACATGAAAAACAACTGAAACAGATGATAAATATGATTACTAAATTCTTAATGTGATTACTGGGCTTCAGAGAAGAGAGTCTATATAAGGCATGTTCTACGAATTTATCCTAACATAAGGATATTTTCAAGAGAGTACACAATATTAATTAAGTTGTATACATTTCTACATTACTAATGTATGTTCTCCAGGTGAGTCCTAAATGATGGAAACATATATATGTAACAAAACATAAAACAACAACGAACCCAGAATTGAGCCTTGAGGAACTCCACAAAAAGTCCACATAAAGTAATAAATCCAGCAGCATAAATCAGATGGACTGGACCTGATAGGTCAGAACTGTTCTGCAGTCAGTCGAGGAATTTTTATTTTTCACTCTTTTAATGTTAGTAATGATTGTAAATAGGCATAAAGAGGTTGTTAAAGTAGATATTGATGTGTTGCTATGGTGGCAGTTATATGCTAAGAGCAAGTAATATTTGTAATTTGGTTTCAAAAATACTCCCTTTGAGTATCAAAACTTTGAGTATTATGCTTAATCTTAGAAATAAAATCTGCAGTTACAGTAAATGATCAGGGATAGGATTAAAAGCAAGGGATGAAGAAATACTAATAACAGATCTGAGACAGATCAGTTTAAATACCCTGTGGAAAAAATAATCCACTTGTTTAATTCGGCATTACTGATTTGCAGCAGATTTACCACCTTTTACAAAGACTACAGCTGACACACTTTGTGCTAGAGGGAGAAAATCATTCATTCTGCATTTTAATAGATATTGAACTCTATACATTGCACAGTGAGTCATCCAACCAAGTAGGTGTATAAATGATTAAGCAGTTTGTAGAATTTAACCTCTAAAGCAAAACACACAGATGATACTTTATGTTTGGTTCATTTTTCCAGCTGTCAAGACTCTTCTCATCTCAGCACAGCGGGTCAGAGCTCCACTGTGAGATCATAGCTCAGACCTTCAACCCTCTCAATGTGGGACATATCTAAATGACTTTTGCATGCACATGTTACGGCAATAGGCTGCTCACAACTCTGGGATAAAGTAAGGTTTAGTTTAGGGTACAGTGTGAGGTATTGCATCTAATAGCTCTTCTTTGTTGTTGTTGTTCCAGCTATTAATTTATACAGTTTAATAAATGTAGTCAGAATTTGAGTTGTTTACTATATGGCACAATAACTATTAATAATAACAATAATAATCATTGTAATAATTATATATTATTATTATTTGTTTAAACTTTACAGGTGAAATATGCTATAAGCTTTCGGCACAGTTTTTAAGCACCTGACCAATGTAAATTAAGCCATGATGATGTTCATCATATTATTATTTTGTTTAATAAAACGAGTAAGGAATAAAGTGAATAAGTATTCAATATATGGCAGAGACCAATTGCATATGTTTCTGACAATACTGACCTCTCACACACTTTTGAGTAAGAGCTTAGATAAGTAAAAAGATATTCCAATAACAAACAAAAAAATACTGTATATACAGTACAAATTTTACATTTAATGATAAAAGGATGCTAATTATTTTCTTCCTAAAGGCTTATCTCTATCCTCATCTCGCAGAAGCTCAGGAATGGTGGTATAAAGCTGTCTATTGTGTTGCAGTGGTCCACACAGGACGGCCGCAGCAGCTGCAGTGGGCACAGCGACAGACTTCACTGCTAGCCGTGGCCACTTTCACAAAAGACACAGTGAAATCCAGCAACGTAAATAAATAAACCTCTTTCATGGGGCAGATCTTCAATGATCTGAGGCATCTGCACTGAAGGATCCACAAACAGAGCACGATTCCACACACATCCAAACTAAGCATGATATAAGTGATATTTGTGATATAAGTGATAAATATGTTAAAATTCTATCATTAACATCTGTATTATTCAAAATTTAAATTTCTGCTTTCCATGGAACACAAAATAACACTCTGACAATGTCTGTGCTGCTGTTTTCCTAATAATGAAAGCATGAAAAAAATAAATAAATAATGTGCATGAAGACATGTTGCCTTTTGTATGTTAAAAACACCAATGCTTTTGAAAATAAAGTTTCATTAATGGCATCTGTGATTTAATGAAGAACCTTTTGTCTAAAATGGTTCTATATCATTACTGTAAAAAGAGTTTTTCACAACCAAATGTAACACGTGTTTAAATAAATGCCTTCATATATGAGAGTTTTTCTGATGAATTACAAAACTCTGCTCCTTGTGTGGCTTCCGGAAACTTGGAATACAGCACACATGCAAAACAGCACACTATTTTTATTAAGTTCTTTTTTGTATTTGTAGCTTGAAAGTAACCAGCAGGGGTATAGCCACTAGTCATTTATTTATGATTGTTTCATATACATTGTATTTAAATTTTTAGCACAGAATAATGCAGAAATTAGTTTTTTTTTATAGTTAGTAGTAAATGTTAGGCCCTAGCTGGATGCCTTTGTCTGTTTTAGGGATATCCTGGGTTAAGAGTAGATGTCTTGGCTGTGGCTACTGTGCACCCGCACATTTATATTGCATTATTTCTGTAACAACAATTACTGTATTTGAGTTACTGTATAAGGGGTAGCTGTAGATGTTAATAAAAAACATACAATTTATTAACCTATTTCCTGGTTCATCTTAAGTTATTACTACTACAAGTCCATTATAAACTTTCTGCACGAGAGCGCCCTTTGGCTTTTAGTATGAATGAAACATACACTGCAGAAAAGAAAATGTTCAGATAGCCTCATTTTGTATATGAAAAAATTATAAGGGCAAACGATTGTCTCTTTGCATTTAAATCTGCCTTTATTCACACCTTGAAAATATTTATGTGAATATTCTTGCTTGTAAAAAATGTGACAGATTATTTGATGGGATTTTTGTTTTTACAAAATAAAATGTTATGTGTATTCTACGCCCATGGTAACTAGTCACTAAATATTGTGTAGTAAAGACCAGCTCAGAGATTTTTTGAAACATCTATGGTGTTCAAGAAAATCCTATTGGTTTGAGTAAACGATGACAGAATGTTCATCTTTTTCAGAGCAGCGGAACATTTTACTAAAGCAGTGAGTGAAACGTCACGTCGGCTCTCAAAGGATTAAGAAAAGACTGTCTAATTTTAATGCACAGAGCATAATGGAGTCAATACCCTGTAGCGCAGCAAAAATAGAGAATGCTAAAGACTAGGTTGTCAGTTGTCTATGTGTGTTGAGAGAGGAAAAGTGAGAGAGAAAACTTTTGAGCTGTGAAAAGCAGGTCATAAAAAACAGCCGTTTTCCTCCATTCCTCTGGACGTGGTTTTAATGACTTCCAGACTGAAGGCAGCTCAGCCTCTGTTTCTCTTCTCCTCCTCTCACTGAGCAGATTCAGTCTCTGCAAAATGCCTGTACTTCAGCTCTGCTCTTACCCAACACTTCTGAAAGCCACACCAGCTCTTTAAAGAAAGATAAATTTTTTTGAAGCATGTAATTGGTTGTGACGAAGGACTACAAACATTCCTTGAGTCCTAATACTGCCTCATGAACTGCGCCATTGTTTTCCAGGGCCAGATTTCAAGTAGCGAGTTAATTCTAATTATGTCAGTCCCTTCCCCCACTCGCCACCTTGATAAACTGACAGAACACAACTTGCTTGACGCGTTTCTATAAGGTGGCCCTGCCAGAAAGGTGTGAATGGAAAGATACTTCACACTCGCATACTTCGCACGCTGAGGGCTGAAAACTTTCACCTCTACCTGAGATTAGAAGCTGTTGTTTAATTGATCTTCACCTTCTCTTATTCAAATGAATGCAAATCTTGTGCAGCGCTAAGTGACATATTTTTCAACAGTTATGAGTGATGCAGGGATGACATATTTTCATAAACTAAAACCTGGAAACCTTGGTTTGCAATGTCGCACTTCCAGCTCCATCGTCACAATTTTTTTTATTTTTTTTTTATGGAACTGCCCAAAATAAGGTTTGTGATTCACACAAGCTCAATATAGTTTCACACTTTATTCTGCAACATAACATACATGTGATGCATTTAATGCTTTTACTTTTCTTGAAAATATGTCTGAATGGTACAGTCATATCATCCTGGCAAAAGAGGTAAACTCTTCTACTTAATAGCCTTGTGTTAATCAAGCTCTTCCAATCTATTCTACTTAGACTTGGTGTAGTTCATTCATACCCTACGTTTACTGTAGCTTTTTACTTCTGCTAGGTCTCTTAATTAATAAAGCTTGTGTTCTTATGTAGAATATCATGATGAATGAAACGTAATGTAAGAATCATTTAGCTACTTTTGTTAGTCATAGAGCATATTATCACATCTCCAATTATCCAAAAGCCACTGGAAAAATGTCTAAAGGACCACCAGACTGTGTTTTGTAAGCAAATAAGGGAGTTAAAGTGTTTTCATGTGCAGCAATGCTTATGTTTAAAGCAGACCATTAGAGAATATTTTTATTTGGAAATGCCACCTGAGATTGTATTCTTTATTAACATCAAAATTTTATTTGGTCTTGAGTATATTGAGCTTATATTTAAAGATTCAAAATACTATCAACTTAAATATATATGTTGGAAAATATATATTTTTTGGAAAACTAGTTGGAGTGGGTAGATAATAGAAAGAGGTTGTCCATTAACTGAAGGTATTTTTCTGGGCTGATTATAATGACGATATACATTTCTTTGGTTGCATCAAATATAGGAGACAGCAAAACAAGGTCTAGTGCTCGCAGTGTCCTCTTGATAGCTTAAACAGATATAAACAAGGCCACATTAAGTCAATGTCACTGGAACTGATCAGACCAAACAAGAAAAGCGAAAGAACGTGCGCTTCAGGTCAAAGTCATCTGGGAAACAGAATGACCACTCAGAGAAACCAAACACTGATAGCTCCTATCAGAAACAAAAAACAGCTGTGCACAGCCTGTGCTGGGACTTTTATGACACAAAAAATGGCTTTAAATGGCTAAAAGCTCCAACTGATGCATTTTGTAATGACAATATAGTTTGAGAGAAAAAAAAGACAACTAAATGCAGTTCAGGCATTCTGCATTTTGTTGTTTTTTTTGCCTCAGCACCATGTAGTTGTTTTAAACCCACATACTTTTGTCTGAATATACATTAAATATTTTTCTCATAAAAATTTTCTCACATATTGATTACATGTTGGATCAAATGACCTCAAAATTCAATCCTCTGTCAGAAAGATTTTGCGATGCATAAAGCAGGTGCTCAGGTGTGGGGTTTTGTTGATTTTAGTGTTTTTGTAAAACAAAATAAATCTAAAGGGCCTGCCAGAGCAACATCTACAATCTAATATTTTTTTCTATGGATGCTATGCCAGAGCTTATCTACAGGAAGGCCAACATCTTGGATGGATAAAACGATACATACTCGCAAACACGTTGACAGTCTCCAAGTCTTTGGATCGTAAAGGAAAACAAAGCACACAGACGAAACCCACACCAACACAAAAGAGCTAATTTTTAAGGCCTCCAGCTGGGACCCAAACCGAGGACATTTTTAGGAAAATCTGATGCTACAGAAAGAAATGCGGAACTGTTGTGATTACCTGTGCATACAGCAACAATTATTTGCAGGCCCTGTGAGACGATCCAAATACTCAAGGTTTCAAATGCAAATAAAACTTTCAGAGCAGCTGATGGCAAAGAAACCGTAATACATACAGACATCTGGAGCCTCGTCCGATCCGTCCGGGCAGTCCTTCTCTCCGTCACACCGCCAACCCTTTGAAATACATGTCACCTGATCCCTGCAAACAAACTGCTTGGGGCTGCAGGTTTTTGGAGCTATAAAAACAGAAAAGTCAAAACATAGAATGAGTGATTGTCTCGACAACGCATTCAGCTATTAGCACCTCAAAAAAAAAACATATTTATTTAAAAAGCATGTCACACATGTGTGTCCATAATTAGCAGAAATCAGCCTATAGGAATGCTTACCAGGCTGGCCAGGCACTGTCAGTTTATCGCTAGTTGCTGATGTCTGATTCAAAACAAAATAATCACAGCCAAGCCTATCTGCCCACCAAACTGTTCTTCCTCCTGCCTCCTTTCAAGGCCAACATCAGATTTCTATTCTGGTCCAAATATGGCTCAAAAGAAGCAAAAAAGAAAGACCATTTAAAATCTACTCTTCAAGTGCCCCTTTGATGGGTAATGAAAGTTCAACAACAAGTTGACAATTGCCAGGTTTTCACAGCAAAACAATTCAAAACAGCATATGCTGGTTATTTAGGTTCTTTAGCTGGTTCTATGCTGGTTTATGTTGGTTTAAGATTGTCCTCTTGCTGGTTTATGCTGGTCATTTGCTAGCATAAACCAGCAAAGGACCAGCTTAGCCCAGCAAAGACTAGCATAATTTCAGACCGATGTGGAAGTGGGGTGGGCAATTTGCTAATGTTTCCTGTTAATGTAAACAACAAATTCACTTCACTTAGTACTCTTTATTGAAGAAATGTCTGAAATGCCTAATGGAGAACATAAATGGGAAAAGTATTTTCAGAAGCCAAGCCATTGGAAAAGGAGACAGTCTGTGTTGAGCTGTTTCCCGCTCTTCCCGTATGAGTTTGCAGTCGGACCCACACGCCTCCACACATCCAGGTCAGTGTTCCCACACCAGTGCCAGTGATGCAACGAGTCTAGAGGCCATCAAAGGACATCTTGTTCTGGTTTGGCTGCATGAGGGGCAAAAAATGTGACTGCTTTGCATTGGACGTCTATTTGGAATCAAGTGCGAATTCATTTCAGACCACCTTCTCAAAAGCTCTCTAAAAACCTCAGTCTGTTATCGGCACCATACCTCCAGACGTAAACAGAGCTGACTATCAAAAGCTAACTTCCTCCACACACTGAGTTTACAAATGCAGGAAAAGAGGGTGGAAACTCAAAAGATATTCAGTGAGATTCTTTTCTATGTTATACATTGCACTGAAACTGTAAATAAAACAAAGATTATTGGAGTACATTTGACAAGAACAAACATCTGATGAACGATATTACAAAAAATGTACTAAACATGTTTCAAAAATGTTAGTGGCCAGATACTAGACAACCCACGCAGTTTTAAACACTAAATGTTCCCAGAGGTCTGTTTCTCTTTAAAGTGAGAGAAACAGTTTTTTTTTGGTAAAGTTTTATTTATTTTTTATACCGTATATATTTTTCTTTAACATGCCTGACCATTGGTTATTTCAGAGCATTCTAGGGCTGCGAAGACATGAAAGGGTGTCTTTATGTGGCTTGCTGTCAGTGAGGAAAAAGTGCAGGCATGTACACATATTACCCCACCGCAAAAAAAAATAAGAAATCACTGTTGTGATCAACAGTAAAAACGATAATTCGGATTTACTATTATTATTCTGACTTCTGACTCAACTGAGAATTCTCTGCTCTTTTAACACCTGCAATGGATTTCCTGTTCTTCTGGTTCATTTTACTTCACATTCTTCACACATGCTAACTGCAATACTTGGCTCCTCACACGGAGGCCCTAGAGAAGTGTGCGTACATAGTGCTGAAGTAAAGTGAACTGCAGCTGAGTAAATGAGAGCATTTGCGTGGCGTCATAAATCAGACTCTATGACCAGCAGCCGTCCAACTGCTGTCCAGAGAGAGAAAGGAAGATGTTAGGAGGTTATCTGCCACACTTCACTCACACATCTTCAGAAAGACTGACTCATTAATGAGCTTAAATACACCCTTCAACACAAAGGTGAAAGTTGTCAACAAACTCTTTGGTTTTAGTATTAGTATGTTTCGAAAAAGTTTGCATAGCACTATATAACACATATTCTAATGCTGTTTATTTCTATCCTTCATTTTCATCATCAAGTATAGTATTTTTCACCAAGCATGCATTGCTTAAAACAATATGAAGAGAAAAAAAGACTAAAATTTTCCCTTTGTAAATACTACTAATAATTTGCTTATAAAATTATAAACAATTTGCTTATAAAAATACTTTTTTTCTAATATAGGACTGACATGTCTGGGGCTTCAATAGCAAGTTTATATAATAGAACACAAGCAAAGAGTAGTTGAAAATAAAACAGAGCTCTAACTGCTGCACAATATAAAGAAAGAATTAAGCTAAAGTGACCCTATTAACTATAATCAAAGACATTCATCATAGAAAATACAAAGATTTTTTTCTTTAAGATGAGCAATTATCGGCTCGTCTAGAGTCTGTAAAGTAGGTGAACAGTGAATAATACTGTGAGTAATAGGCTGTAGTTTGCAGACGTTATGCAACTGTAATTACATTACGAATATAGAAAATCGGATCAGAGCAAAGAAAAAGAACAATGAAGAGAAGGTAATGAAGGTGAGATGGGAATAAATGGAGCAAGGCACAGTAAAATGTCAAACATGCTATCAATCAGGGCTCTGTGCCTTTCAGAAATAAACTGAGAATGTCTTTTAAACTACAGATTAATTCCTGTTAAGATTAATTTTAAACTGAGGTAGCAAACAGGACACAGAAATGCAATTCAAATGATATAAAGAATTAAAGAGTCCTGCTATTTAAACATATTCGCTCAACTATCATTTTATTTTGAAAATAGTGCAACATTAATGTGCTATCTGCTATAGTATCAGTACAGACCAGTAGGCTAGTTTCAAAAATGGAGAACAGCCAGCTGATTTTATTTATTTATTAAATCGATTCTTGGACATTTCAGATCGATTCTGAATTGTTGCAAATGAGAATCTAGATTTTTCTGTGAATCGATTTCTTGGCACACCCCTAATATATACTGTATACTTTATAAAATGTAGTTCCCTTGTTCCCTTGTCTGTCGGTTCCATATGGAAAGCGCCATCACCGAAGAGCCCCGTCGCGTCCTGATAGCTCCGCCGTAGACGGTGCTAAGCAAGTCACAACCTTCCCTCGCCCCTGCGCAGGCACTCAACCACGGCACCCGTTGGGCCGGTGGGAGGCCACAGCGCAGGAGTTTTTGCCAAAAACTCTAGTTCCACCTGCAGGGGGAAGTGTAGGCGCACTTAGGGGGGCAAAGGGAAACACGAGTCTACCGCGAACGGGAGAACTGATTCGTGGATTGGTCATCGCATGAGATTACCCGCAGGGAATCGTGCCATGCGGCCACCCATCCCGAGTAAAGGGTCTGACCGTAACCGGGCAGCACGCCTAAACTTGAGCGAGGTGCCAGACTGCTCCGCTCAGTCTTCACCACGGGGTGCTTGGAGGATTTTATCTCAGGCCCAATGGGACACTGTGAAGAAAAAAGGCACTCTGATCCCCCGTCGAGGATAAGTCGCCGCAAGCCGTGACACCAAGCGATCTGTTTTGCAACAGAGAGGAAGAGACCGGTACAACCCGGAGGTTGTAATATTGTGCAAAAGTATTTGGTGTCGCCCAGCCCGCAGCTCTGCAAATATCTGCCAGTGAGGCGCCGTGTGCCAGCGCATGGGATGCGGCTACACCCCTAGTGGAGTGAGCGCCCAGCCCAAGGGGACACTGCTCGTCTTGCGCCTGGTAAGCCAAGACGATGGCATCCACTATCCAGTGGGCCAACCTCAGCTTGGAGACAGCCTTTCCCTTCTGCTGTCCTCCGTAACAGATAAAGAGCTGCTCAGAGCTACGAAAGCTCTGGGTGCGGTCCACGTAGATGTGCAATGCTCGTACGGGACACAGCAATGCTAAGGCTGGTTCTGCCTCCTCCGAAAGCATGGCTTGCAGATTCACCACCTAGTCCCCGAAGGGAGCGTGGGAACCTTTGGCACGTATCCAGGCCGGGGTCTCAGTGTAACCTGAGAGTAAGCCGGTCTGAATACCAGGCACTCTTCGCTTACCGAAAATGCTTGGAGGTCTCCTACCCTCTTGATGGAAGTGAGCTTGATCAGGAGCGCCGTTTTCACCGTCAGGTGTTTCAGCTCAACTGACTCAAGCGGCTCAAAGGGCGCTCTCTGTAGACCGGCTAGCAAAACAGAGAGGTCCCAGGAGGGCACAAGAGGCGGCCGCGGGGGGTTTAACCTCCGGGCACCTCTAAGGAAACTTACGATGAGATCATGCTTTCCCAGGGACCGGCCGTCCACTGCATCGTGATGGGCTGCTATTGCAGCAACATACACTTTCAAAGTTGAGGGCGACAGCTTGCGCTCTAACTTTTCTTGCAGGAAAGAAAGCACTACTCGAACCGT
>JAUCMT010000013.1:1048375-1060249 GCA_032357475.1 Enteromius thamalakanensis | reverse complement strand
GTGACCCTAGAACCGCAATACGAACCGAACCATGGGTTTTGTGAACCGTGCCACCCCTAACAGACATAGAGCGTTAAATGCTGTACTTCATGAAAATATTTTTACTTTAATACATTTTGTCGATTAATAGTTTGACAGCACTTTTTTTGTGACATTATCACAATTTACACAGATTATTGATATGTATGTATTGTTATCATATTTTTTTAATTAAAATTTCTCAAGTAAAGGAGGCAACACATTAAAAATTAAATCCACACTGTTGTGAGTCAAAAGTTTTCAACATAGAGGTTTTATAATGAGACTAGTTTGATAAAATTACTGACTTACTGACCTTGACTGGGCAAGAATGTATACAGTCTTTTAACTTCATTACCATGCTAATGCTGTAACATTTTGAATGACATGTGTTCACCAGAAAGTTAAAAAAACACTTTTTGATCCAAATTACTTTGGTAATTAATTACAGAAAAATTACCCACCAAAAAGATTTTGCCAGGGGTATTTAAATCCCTCTTTTACGCATAAAAAATATATACATATGTACAAAAATACATCTGCTTTTCAGGTTGACTCATTTAATTGCTCTTGATGGAGCTTTGTTTTGTTTTTAGTTTTTAGTAGTCTATAAGCCACTATGACGCAGGGAATGGTAATAAAAATGATTCAGATAGTTTTGCTGTGGAGATCTCATGAATACAGATAAGGAATATCTAGTCAATGATAATGTCGCAATCTTTATGGAGAATAGGTCATCATAAAATGTTTGCACAAAATACCTCAGTACTCAGAAATAGCCTGGTGAAAGCAGCTCTTCAGTCACAGGCCTTGCCACAGTGAAGCATTATGATCCAGTTATATTAATGCTGAATTCTTGAGCAGATCTAAAGCACCCAAAATAACAGCGCTATTTGCTACATAAGAACTGTTCGGAATTAGTGGAAAATACAGGGAACGGTGCAAAACAAACCTAAAGAAAGTTAATTTGTCAGCAAGACAATTATCACAAAAATAAATTAAAAGCGAAACAGACTCACTCGAAGCCAAACTCAAAAAGAATGGGCCAAAATCATGAATTAATCCAATTTTTTTTTTTTAATCCAAATGCTTACAGGATATCTGAAATAAACCCAAGTGTAGATACATACAACATACAATAAATGTTACATCTACTATTGTATAGGTTTCCTTTTTTATTCATCTCAATAGCACTTGCATGACTGATACAGAACCCACCATAAGGACACAGTTTGAAACAATGGTGACTCCGTTTTGCTGCCAAGTCCTTTTGAGCAAGTCACCTGAAGCTAAACGTGGCTAATCACTCTGAACCAGGGCTCTTAGATGTTGGAGCAATATTCCATTTATTGTTATTAATACCCTTCAACTGTGATAGAATAATTTGGCTATGTTTCTATTTACTGTTTCCTAGTTGGCACATGCCACATATGTCATCACGAAGCTCCTTGAGGCATCCTTGATAAACATTTGATTGTAAATATCCCATCAAAAATGTAAATGTTTCCAATTAAAGTTCTGACAGATTTGGTGGGTTGTATTGCTATTGGTTTGTCAGGTCTCTGAGATGTGGATCGCTATATGTGAATAGGAAACTGCATTCATGTCAGGGTTTCAGTTTTGGTCCGGCTTCATATTTGTCTGTTGTGATGTATAGTGATAACAACACTTGAAAATCACTACATACATTATTTACATACTGTCTCAAAAACCCATTATAGCCTCCTGTTTCACCAGTCTAGTCAAGCTTTTCTAATTTTAGGTTTCTTCACTCAAACAATAAAACAAACTCAAAGCCAAATAAAAAATGCAACTGATTCAAACATTGAGCTTCAGTTAGAGAGAGGATTGTGGCGTACTGGGAAACTCAATAGCTATATAATTACAATGGATTTTCAATACTCCTTTACATCACCATTTCATTTCCAACATTCAGAACATTTTACACATGCAAGTTATCCACATAAAAAGTTAAGTGGAAAATTAGTGAATTTTAAATCTATCATCATCACAATTGACAGGGAAAGACCAACCAGCAGCTGTAAATTGGAAGTTACCAAAGCAACTACTGTGTGTTTGCTCTATCCAATCAGTGGTAATTTGAGAAATCAATACCCCCTACCACGACCTTACAGAAGTGTTGTGTCTTGTCTCTAGATAGGAAATAGCTTTTTCTCTAAGAACACTCCACTCTTTCACTTCATCTTCAAAAGAAGACATTTATTCTGTCTCTGCCTCAGCCTTATCTGCTCCAACAAACCCAAACCTCAAACAGCTAAACGTTTATGGGAAGCCATGAGAATCTCTCTGCATAAACGTTCCCTCAGTGTTTTCCTCCATCTCTGCCTGCTGGCGGCTGAACGAACGTCTGAGTAATGTGACAGCTATGGCCCTGTGAGCTCAGTGTTTCCAGCCCTGCGAGCTCCAAGAACAGCTCTGTTGTCATGAACACTGGTAAAACAGTCTTTACCCTCACTAACATGTTAAAGATGGCAAACGCTGTCTATGGGCTGAGATGGTCATGACTGAACTTCTGAAGTGTTGCGTGCCTCTTTGTTTTCTTGCTGTAAAATACATTAAACCAGTTTAAACAGGTCTGCCCATCTAACTCTGTCTCTCGCCTTTATCACAATGATGTGCTGGCTAAGTTTAGAAAGATTTGGAGCACTTTTTAGCTGGTAAAGCAGGGAGACAAACTACCTGGGAGGCTGAGTAAGTTGAGTTTTATCTGTTTTGGTTTTAGATGTCCATATTGTGGCAGTTTGGACATTAAATATCTAGTGTTTCAACTAATATGCTTAACTAAAAATAAAGTGTGAATATGTCTGCTAAAGCAACCATGTAATTTTATCAATTTCCTGCAAGTGTTTAAGCTGTTTTATCATGACTTGTGTTTCATGGCACTCACATCAGAGCTCTCTGTATCACAAGCACAATGCTGTACCAAGTGAACTACCGTAAAAGACTGTGTCAAATATACTTTATATGGAGTTGGTCATGTGATGCAAACATCACAAAAAGGGTTCAGAAATCATGAACTATAATAAAAGTGTTTATAGGTCAGAACTGTGCAAACTTTGCAAAAATAAGTTTTATAAACTGATAATCTGTAACAATGCCTGTCATCATAATTTGTAGAAAAAAGGCTATAGGCGTTTTACCAAAACTAGCTTATTTAAGCAACTTCAGCAACATTCATGTATTGGTGAGTTTTAGTTTTTTGGAAACGTGTAAGCAGAGGCACAATTTTCCTTTGAGCCTATATTGTTTAGATTTCATTACTGGGAACCCATAAAAGTAACTTTTTTCTGAAAGTTTTATAGTGTGTGTGTGTGTGTGTGTGTGTGTGTGTGCATTACAGCTGTTCCCTGTAGGGAAAACAGCAGTGTGAACATTCTTCATAATTTCACGTTTTCTACTTTCTGCCGAAGAAAGACAGTCTAAGTAATTGAGTTAGTGATAACAGATTTTCCACTTTCAGTTTAGCTTTAAATCCATAGAGCAAACAAAGTTCCCTAATCACACACCAGACCTAATTATCTAGCTAAGATCATTAAAGCACATCATGCAACATTACCCACACAGCCAAGGGAGAGAATGTATAAAAGAGCAGCTCAGTCTTTCTCCTGTTATCTTACTTCAGCTCAAAGGTTTCACATGTACCCTTCCCCAATTCTTCCTTCCTTTCTAGATTTCACATTTCTAAGATAGCAAGTTTCTCCACCTTATTCAAAACAAATGCACTGAGCCTAAGGGTTTGATCAGTGAGTAAAGGGTGTTTGAGAGAATATCCACCCTCTTTTCCACCCTCTCCACATGCGTACTTCCAAACAAATGACCTTTCCCTATCCAGATGTGTTTCACAGTTGAGTGAAGGAGACTGAGGTTGGGGGTGGGGAAAACATTCGTCTGTCTCAACCTTGTTTATTTCCTCCTTTCTCTGTCATTCCTGGGCTAAGCAGAACGTGTACAGTATAATATCTCTTCACCTCTTATTAAGAGTTTCCTAACAGCTTAAAATGTCAAGCCCTTGGGGGGTAGGTTACCTGTCAGGAAATATTAAGACATTGGCTGCAAACAAAACTGGCTGAACATACTCAAGTGGAAGTCTGTTCAGCCCAAGCACAACAGTAAAAAAAGATCCTCTCAATCAATTACTCAATCATATGGCTTCCGAAGACTTGGACATGGACATGGGTCATATGTGCAATCCCTGCATCCTTAACATGTAACAGCAAAAATGAGTATTTTCCAAAGGGCTCCCCAAAGTTAGGATTGAGCCATTGTTGGTGTTGATCTGCTCAAGACGTTTGACGGTGCTTGCAATTTTCAGAGGATAAATTGCTTTCTTATACTTGTTAATTTAGGATATGGCAACGTATTTCAGCATTACATTCACCAAAGTGAAACTAATTTTACACCATATTAAATTCAAAAGTCATTAAAAATGTATTATGTTGTTTTTTGAAATCAATTTGGAGAAATGTTGTATTATAAAACTTGCTCACCGATGGATTATCTGCAGTGTTTTAAATAAATAAATAAATTCATCATTAAGGTATTGTAAATTTAAACTGTTGCTAGAATGGTTTCCATAATCCAAAATGACACTTCCTCCTCCGGAAAATTCAATCCCCTGCTGTCCTCTCACATCAAAATTCAGCAACATATTTGTTTTAAACTGCTCTGGATTGTTTTGGACTTCTTGATCTGTGCATGTTTCTCTCCTGATTCAGACAGGACATTTTTTTTCTCTGAAGAAAACGATATTATAACCAGAAGACATATTTTAGCATTAAATAAATGTTTTGACAATAACATAATTTCGAGTAATCGCTGTACGAATCACCCGCAGCTGTTAGCTATCAGCTAATCAATCCCCTCGTTACGATCGCCCAATCAAACCAGTTTTCAAGCACTATAAAACCACAAGCTTCCCGTTCATTTCCATCTCGCTTTTGCAAAACCCTCCTCCTCCCCTTCTACCTCCTTTAACTCAACTTCCCACTCCGGGGGGCAGCCGGAGTTCGAGCTGGACGCCGAGCCCTTACCCTCGCTAGGGTTACAATTGCTAGGGTTCGAGCCCGCCGTTCTCCCGGCCCGCTCCTTGGACAGCACGCCAAACCCGCTTTACCATTTCATAACATGAGGAAGCGTAAACACTTGAAATAAGCAATGTTAATGATGGATTTGTTTCTTACAAACACACAAATGTAGGCTTCAAAAGATGACTGGTGTGGTGTGGATTATTGTAATGTTTTTATCAGCTGTTCGGACTCTCATTCTGACGGCACCCATTCACTGCAGAACATCCACTGGTGAGCAAATTATGTAATGCTACTTTTCTCCAAATAATGAAGAAATAAACTCATTCTCTTAATACGTTCAGGTAAATCTTTAAGCAAATTTTAATTTTTGGGTGAACAATCCCTTTATGAAAATGTTTGCACAAACTAAGAAACTTTTTTTTTCTTAATCTTAATGGCAAAATCCACAGATAAATATGCATGCAGGTAAGTATAAACAAACTATTTAGTTTAATCTACCAATATCTCTCTTTGGGTCTTTTTCATATTTGGGTGATGTATAAATAATTGATAAAAAGTGTTTTTTAAAAGTTGTTTTACATTTTGAAGAAGTATGAAGTATTTAATCCAAAGCAAGAATAGTCTGTAGTAATTTTATGAGCTTTATAGAAACAATGAAGTCTGTGGTTTCTCCTCATTTGCAGAGCTAAGCAAACAAGAATGTAGTTGTTTCCAGAGCTAGGATTTACTTGCACACAAACAAGCTAAAATGCACATTCATCATCAATTTGTTGACATCAGAACGGCATTTCCAACACTATAAACAGAACTTACAACTTGTCAAAATAACAGTGTTCTAGATTATTATTAATATACAAAAATCTTGCATCTTAAAGCCCATTTGTCGGCTCAAAGCACCTTAACTTCTGAGCTTCAGTACAGATCATGTAAAAATAATGTGCAATAGACAGAAAGCAACACATCAAAGAGATGTGAAGTCTTAAAGAAGCAGCAATCCATAATGCATTTATGTCCAAAGACCACCTTCCCTTCCTGTACAAATACATACGGCATGATGGAGAAGGCCTGTTGGACTGCAGATGTAAGCAGCTACTCATGATAGAGTTCTGATTCAACAAAACACGTCTAAACAAACAATCTCCTTCATTAAAGGACGACTATACCTCATTAAAAAAAACTAGTTAATGATAATTCCTCTTCTGCAAAAAGCAAGAACTTGTAGGCTCACAACTTTATGCGTCTCCAAATGGTCAAAAACATGCATTTTGTCTGGTGCAAGATCAGGGCACACTATGTGAAAACAGATGTGGAAAAAGTTGCATGTGTCACGTTGTATTCTGGGCATGTGCGCTGCGATGGTTCATCCACAGAGTACAAATGTATCTGCACTCCTGCGCTGGTTAGCTGGCTACTTCAACCTAAACCGTTATCTAATCTATTATGAGACCTGCCGTCTACCGTTTTTCTTACTGGTAACATTCGTTTCGGATAGCGAAGGAAACTCTGATTTAACGCTGTCTATTAATACGGCGCATCATTTGAGACACCTCATATGATGCGCCGTGTTAATATGCTGTCTAAATTCACGGCAACAGTTGAATTGTGGGTGTTGAATGATGATACATATGCCATATACACTCACCATCTATTGCCCTTGCTGGAAGAACCACCTCCAAACTATGCAAAAAACCCAAAAAGGACAATCCGACAAGCAGCTTGCCAGCTGTAAAGCGCAACATTATATTTCAACAGAAAAAGGCCAGGAACAAAAGAGCTAAATAAAATGCAAAAGCAAGGTCCGATGATCCAGTAAAGCTGCAGTCTGATCACGGCTGATGCTCCTTTCCAAATGCGCACACTGGCGCAAAAGGCTTCTTCTGGCACGCGCGATTCACGTATTCCTTGAATGCATGGCACAACGTATGGATGTTATAAGTCTGATACACGGCATCACCATGGAGACAGTGTGCTCAAACCATTCCTTTGTTAAGGATAACAGCCAGCACTCCGCTCCGTGCCAATGACACCTATGAATGTGAGCCGATTCTCTCTGTTGCTGCTGGTAACACAGATTGGGCGAAATGTGTGGTCCAATCCTGAACAAGTGATGTTCGGACTCGTGAACCGGTTCACCTTTGCATCAACCGGTTCGCGAGTCGGACATTGTTCGGTTCAAAGAACTCAGATTCTCGTGTGATTTGATAGTTGCACGGAAACATAAAATCTTTTTATATCTTGTTATATTCACAATTTATTAAAATAAATAAAATCGATTCGTTTTAATTTTAATATGAATTGTTGTAGCTATTTCAATAAAATAAAAGTAATACAAGCGCCAAGCTCATATTTAATAAACAGATTTATTTTTCAACATGTTGGAATGATGAAAATTTCACGTGTGGACGTAAATTAACCGATGAAATTGACAAATGAAGCAAAGTGTTCGAAAGAACCGATTCCTGAGAATGAATCGGACCCATCATGAGCTCGACTGGCCGCTGTGTTGACGTCAGAAGAGCTCCATCCCCTTGTTAATCGATTTAGAAGCGCGGAGCATCGTAATTGGCTGGTCTGACGTCGACAAAGGGTCTCATCCAATCAGCCTCACTTACGATGATTCGACGCCGCGATATACGACACTTTAATGCATCATAAAGATTGAAGATTATTGCGAAACCGACTACATTGTGAGTTTGTACGACGCCACTGAAGCGCACGTCTAATTTATAAACATAAACAGCACTGAAATTACTTATTTTGAGCAAAGGAATATTTGTGGTAGCCTACTTGAACTTTAATTGAATTTTACATTTAATACAGCTAAACTTTAACGATGGTTCTTCTTGTTATTTAACAAGAAGATAATTTTATAAAAGACAAAGTTCTCTTTTTCTAACCATAACTCGCACAGAAACTGTTCTCTTGTTTTTACATTAAAAGAAAGAAATAAACAATTACAAAAAAAATAAAAATACACTAAAAGACTATATAGCATATTTTTAGAAGCCTACAGTTTAATTTTCACATATGTTCTGATCACTCTAAGAGCAGTCTAGTAGTCAAGAATAATATATAAAAAAAAAAAGATATGAGACATATTTAAGCTGTTAATTGTTTCTCCCAAATTATAACGGGAAAAGAGAAAAGCAGGGTAGGTATAGCCTACAGTAAGACACAAATAAACACCAGATAAACATGTGCATGAATTGAGAAATGGTCCTTATTTTGCTCTGGGCTCAAAACTAGAAAACACTTTGAAAGACTTCCAAACAACAACAAAAAAAAAAAAAGGAAACACTTAGCTGGCAACATTTGGGCCAATTATTGCTTTTCTCCATAAGGGCAGAAGTGCTTACCACGCACTCAGAGCTCAGCTCAAATCCTGTTGTGTAACTAAATGAGTTTATCCCACAATCTCACTGTGACCAACGGCAGTAAATAGCAACGTTACATCTGCCACAACAACAAACAGTCAAAAAAAAAAAAACAATGCTGAAGGACAAAAACAGGGGAAAAGGCATTCTACACACTCTTAAGAAAAAACTATAAAAACAGGGCACAATGTGTTAATATGAAGGATTTTTTTACGGGTAAAGGAAATGTCCAATTTATCAAATATATTTGTGCCCTGTCACAGATTCTGTCTTTGTACTTTTTTTCTCTTAGAATGCAAAGGTGCTTAAGACTGGCCTAATCCAGGGCATTTACAATCCAAAAACATTATGTTTATAAATTATGGTTTAGTTTCAGTCTTGCAGATGTATATGTTTATATTAAGGTCATAACATTAAATATTCTTATAGGACAATTACATGTAAATAACATTCTTTAAATCTTTGGGTTGCGTGTTTGGGTGTCCTCTACTCGGCAGCCTTGGAATTCCTTAATATGGCATTTTATGTTTATTTCCCCCATAAAGTGCATGCATCAATTAGAACAAACATTAATAATGAGCAATCACACAGGCATACGATGTGCTGTGAATTCCAACAAACGTGAAATGCTTTCAGTGGTTTATTTAATTAAATTTATTTTTAGAGAACAATGCTGCATATAATTTTAGTGGGCTTTCACAGCAAAATCTGATCAAAAATAGATTTAATTTTTTTAAATACTGTGCAATAATGTGGCAATATCAGTTTATTATAATACGGTTAAAAGCTGCAATGAAAAGAAAACTTCATAAAATGGGATTTCAAATATTAACAGTCCATTCAAAACCCAATATACATGTACATATAAATAGAAAAATAAATACGTGCAAATTATTATTATTATTATTTATAAGATGTCTTGGGCTTAGTGCTTTACTGTACGTAAACATGAAGAAAAAAGGAAATTTAACCATAGCCATAAATGGCAGCTACAAAATGATTTGAAAGGTTTCCCAGTGTGCAGATCTCTAATGGAAATGAACAAATTTGTTCTTTGAAGCAAAAAACTTTTTTGTACCTTTCTTTCTTTGAGTGCAGAAGTTAGATTACATAAGAACCAACAACATTAAACCATTACAAATCTTTTGAAGCACATCAGTGAAAATGATATGTAGCACAGTATGAGCTTTCTCCATTCATTTCTGCACAATAACTATACCACGCTCTGTCCTAACTGTGCCCTGCTTATGACCAGACCATTGAGTAATGCTTCATCAAAAACTGGAGAATGAGAAATCATCAGACTACTATAGTATAATCTGACATAAAAAAACAACCACTTTGAACCATGCAGGGTGTAATGTTACAATTTTGGACATTTCCACATTATTCCATATGACTGTCCTCTTTATTTATTCATTTGTAAATTCATATAACTGTTGGTATGAGTGCTTCTTACATTGTAACTGAAATACAGTCTAACAACAGTGGGGTTTTTCACTCTTTATTTCTGTCATCACAACATTCCAGACATTTATCCTGAAACACTCACTTTTTCTATCAAAGCCTCCTATAATAAATGGCAGTGTTGAAGGAGGGAATGAAAAATATTGAGCAAATTTGCACTCTGGCATCAATACTGAACAAGACAAAAAAAAAAACTGGGACACTGTCTAATTAATGGATTTTATACCTTTTAAAGGTGTCTTGCTATTGTCATCTGAATCAGCAGACTCTTTGAAGTTGACATACAACATGTACTCAAAACATTTACTTAAATGCTAATAATACAGTGAAGACCATAAGACTATATTTGATCACCTTGTACATTCAGTAATATGTCAAATTTACACTAGACTTTGATGAATCTCAATCCAGTGGAAAAAAATGATATCCATTCCTTAATGGCATAATAAAAATTTTTTTAGCAAAAAAAAAAAAAAACAGTGTTGTCATACCATGGTACAGGTACAGTATAGCACTGAAAAAAGCTGTGTTATGAGTACATTGTGTTCTATCGCCCTTATTTGATACAAACTGTGAGATGTTTCAAGCATAGGAAAATGCACAATGCAAACTCCCTCGGAGTTGTTGTTTTTGGAAAGTGCTACCTGTCTCACTGAGCTGGGCTTTTGTAAATTCTTGTCAAAACAGGATAAAGGGTCGACAAGATCAACAAAAAGTGTCTTTGAAGTCTGTTCAACGTTAATGACCCTTTAAAAAAATATAAAATAAACTATTGTAATTGTTGCAGGCCTGTGTTAGTTAATCTTCATCTATTCTACAGCAATGGAATAAATAACTATATAGAGGTAGGTGGTTTTAATACTTAAGCGTTATATAACTGTATGAACCATAATTTATCTTACGTTTTTGTGTGAAACTTGTAATAGTATATGACACTGCCGCCCAGTGGATAGAGGTGGTAAAGCCAAGCTGCAGGAAAGCTGT
The DNA here is from genome assembly GCA_032357475.1 of Enteromius thamalakanensis. Taxonomy (NCBI): domain Eukaryota; kingdom Metazoa; phylum Chordata; class Actinopteri; order Cypriniformes; family Cyprinidae; genus Enteromius; species Enteromius thamalakanensis. The sequence continues at coordinate 1,049,358 of JAUCMT010000013.1, read as the reverse complement.
TCACCAGACTAGTGCCAAGAACCAACTTTTTAAAATTTATTGTAGTGGTTTAATTTTTGCATAGCATCATCCTACAGAAAGACATCTTTCAGCAAACCTGTTCTGTATTAGCCTCATCGATTAGCCTCTGCTCATTTATTTAAGACAGCTGAACTCAAACAGGTGCTACTAGTTTAGAATCATGAGCAGAGAGTAGCTGGACTATTTAAAAGCAAAATAACAGGTCTTTTTTACGGGTTAGAAATCTGGCTGATAAGCAACTGATCAAATACTTATTTGACACAGTTATTCCCAAATAGATTTTTAAAGGGATCATACAAACCCAGTTTTCCACAAGCTAATATGATAATTTGGGGTCTTAATGGAAAGTTTGCAATATAGTTTGTTTTAACATTTCTCAAAGATAGTTTTAAAAACGCCAATTTCACCCTGTCATTAACAGCTCTTTTGAAATCACTCTGTTCTGTGTACTTCCCCTTTAAATCTTCACGAGCCCCGCTGTCTCCACCCCTCTTTTCCAGATGCACTCAGATGATCTTTTTTTTAGCCGTAATCATGTGGAAACTTGCTAATTAGCACATTATTAGGAGAGGCGATTTGCAAAGATTCATTAAAAGACATACTCACTGCTTCTGTAGGTAAGGCTGGATTATGAATGATTCTCGTGAACATGAACGCATTCCGGTTGATCAAGGGGGCGTTTCCCTTTAGAACCAAACGTAACTTTAATCTTCTGCCTTCAGTTAACGTTACTCAGATGTCGGGAGCATGGTCGGGAGTAAATCACTACTGCTCTGGGCACGGTTTCTCGATAACGCAGACTATTCCTGCGCTAAGAAGACTCTTAAGATATATCTTACGTTAAGTGATACCTTTTCTAAGTGTATTTCTCAAACTGTCTCTTAAGAATGTTCTTAAGTCGCTGCCTCCTACGTCCGACGTTACAAGGCGCTGTCTACAGTGAAGGTCCTGAATTAGCTGAC